>CAKNYM010004772.1:0-12813 GCA_932195095.1 Andricus curvator | reverse complement strand
AAAGTCACACTGCGCCCAGTGATGCGCCTTTGCTGGGCCAGACTCGGGCTCTTCCTCTTAAATCATGGTTTGCCGTAGTAAAAATCACACTGGACCCAGTGATGCGCCTTTGCTGGGCCAGACCTTGGCTTTTCCTATTGAAACATGTTTAGCCAAAGTAAAGACGAAGTTGGGAACAGCATTGCGCCAATTCTGGGCCAAACTCTGGCTCATATTCTTAAAACATGGTTTGCCGTAGTAAAAGTCACACTGGGCCCAGTGATGCACCTTTTCTGGGCCAGACTCTGGCTTTTCCTATTAAAACATGTTTTGCCAGAGTAAAGACGAAGTTTGGAACAGCAGTGCGCCGAGTCTGGGCCAAACTCTGGCTTTTTCTCTCAAAACATGGTTCGCCGTAGTAAATGTCACACTGGGCCCAGTGATGCACCTTTGCTGGGCCAGACTCTGGCTTCTCCGATTAAAACATGTTCTGCCAGAGTAAAGACGAAGTTTGGAACAGTAATGCGCCGCGTCTGGGCCGATCTCTCGCTTTTCCTCATGAAACATGCTTTGCCGTGATAAAAGTGACACTGGGTCCAGTAATGTGCCATCACTGGGCCAAGCATCGGCGGTTGATCGACGAATTTGAAGAGCCAATATAGGCAGCCTGTACGGGCACAACATTGGGCCGATTAAAATGCCGATATTGGCGCAATAGCATTAGCCGATCTTTGGCTGCCGAATTCGGACCAAGCCTGGTCCGTGTGTTCAGTTCCGGCAATTCGCACTTGGGCATGACGTCATTTTTTGCACATTATTATAGCTATCTATAATTATGATAAACTATATATACACATGCTCTCAGTTTGAATAAAGTTTCTAACCGAAAATATTTTTTTTTTTGTAAAACGTTATCTCTGTCGAGGCTTTAACTGCTGATAATATAATGAAAACCTGCTTTTTTAATTTGTGTTTAAAACTTCAAGCATTTCTATGCAATGAAATAAGCAACTTTAAGTGGGAAGATAATTTTATAAGATGTTAAAGTTACGTACTATAATAAAAAAACTAGCTGCGAATTAGATTTCAGGTGTTTCCCTTTGCTTGTATTCAAAACTGTAGAGTGCTCATTTTATGAACGGCGTTTTTCTGTGCCATGACTAACAGCAAAAGTATTTGCTTTCTCATAGAGGAAGCAATAATGATTTTCCATTGAGAAATTTTCATTAATAATATAGGTCAACTACTGTTCAAAATTTTTTTAAATATTTTAAATAACTTAAGTAACATTTTTATTCTATCCAAAACAAGAATCTGCATTTTAGTAAAAAAAAGTAGGTTGACTTTTAAATGTAACCAAAATGATCGTTTGCCAGTTGAAAGTCAAGTGTGGATTGTAATATGACTTCCAGTTACTCGCTTGGTTGAAAGTTAACCGCTTGATGCACGTGAAATGAAATTTTTAGTTTAATTTAAGACACAAATATTGATGACATTCTGTCAAATTTTCACATAGTATTTTTGGAGTGAATAACATAACCTACTCATAGAATACGATAAAAAAGAGAAAAATACTGTAAGGAAATTTATTTCCTGTAAAAATTTTAACTTTTCTTCATCGCCTTGGCAATGTATTCCTTGAAATTTGACTCAGCTTTAATTCATGAAAAGCTTTTCACAAACGACGCACATTTGCGACACATCGATTTTAACAAGCTTCGAATAACACGGGATTTTTGCAATTTCTGGATGACCACAATTTTTAATGTACTTTTGTTTTAGTTAGGTGAAAAAGTTTCACAAACGACATAAATATACATATATCCAACATGCCCAGATCCGCGCACAGATCAACATTTTTCCTAAGCATTCGCACATTATAGCTCGCGCACGCCTTTCTGCTAACGCAAATACATTTCAGATCGCACGACTAAAGATCATTCGAAAGTTAACATACCTATCAGTTTTTCTTTGTATTTCTACATATTTCAGATAGAGATACGGTATTCAAGACCAATTTATGGCTGCAATTAATAGATTTACTTACTTTAAGATAAAAATGAAATTCAGTAATTCTAAAAATTCAGATTCTTGTATTGCTGTGTACTATTTAATAAAAAGAAGTCTCTTTTGATCTTACATGAACTTTGAATGTACGTGGTGAGCGAGCGCGCGCGCACACCAAAACCATGTTGCCGCTCCAGATAGACGGCGGAAATAATTTTTTCAATATAATCACCTCGAATACAAGGCTTAGTTTTCAATTTGAGCCGTACTAGAAGTTGCGAGAACGTACTGTTTGCATCCTATGTTGTTTTTTAAGGAACAGTCAAAAAGGCTAATTTGCTCAAAAACCTAACGTGATGCAGCAATTATGACACCAGATTTGGATTAGCAATCCCAGAAACGTATAGGTATATTGGTTCACCGCTCATGACACTTATATATTTTTTTTGTATTTCTGTGTTTTCAATAAATTGTATAATTATTATAGGTCAATCGATTAGTCTTGAACCAAAGAATCTTTTCTACTTATGCATCAAATTGGAATCATTAGACAAAAAGTTTTACTATAAAAACCCATTTTTAGAACACTATAAAGCGCTAAAAAGAAATTTAATGAATATTTTAAGAAATCCTTGCACCAGTTTTGAGATATTCGGGGTGAACACATATACACACTCGCGCGCGCCCCGACACAAACATAGAAAATTAGTTATAACTTTGTATAAGACATTTGTCAAATGAAGAAAAGTTTAGTTAAATATTTAAAAAAAATTGATATTGTAACAATTACAAAGATTCCTCCATGAGAAATAGGGTGGTCCAAAATACATTGAAATTTTTTTTTCAGTTTTCATGCACATCCTATCTTGTTTACATGCACCAAAAAAATAAATGCGTTTTTTCAAAATTTTGTTCGGTCAAATTAGTTGTTTAAGGAATTTACTATTGTTTAGAACTGTCTTTACTTAGAGTAGTGCTAAAAGTTGCGTTTTTTTCTAAAAATTTTACTTCTTTCAGCTTTCCACTTAGAGTGAGGTAATAATTAATCAAGATTAACAAAAATGCTTGTTTAAACAATTTATTATTTTTTGTAAGTATCTTCTCTTAGAGCAATGCTAGAAAGTTTTGGTTTTCTGTCAAATTTCCAAGTTTTTGATAACCTTTTAGTTAAATAACTAGTAATATTTCATGCAAGTTAATAAACCCAGGCGGAAATATTACATATAGTTTATATATAGTGTGAAGTATTATATATAATATTCATTTGTTTTATATAGAAAATGTATAAAACAAATGAATATTATATACAATACTTCACACTATATATAAACTATATATAATATTTCCGCCTGGGAAGTATTTCTTTACACAATTCATCATCATTAATAACTGTATTTTATTACAGTTATGCTAGAAAGTTGCGGTTTTTTCGAAAATTTGAAACTTTTCTTTGGCTTTTCAATCAGGGGATGCTAAAAAATTAGGTAGCGTTTTAGGGGGCGAGCACCTCGACCGTTACGCTAATGTTAAAGTTACATATATATATACTAGGGTGGCCCAAAAATATACATTTTGGAATTTTCGACCCGCGTCGACGCCAAATTGTTCTCTCGTAGAAACAAATAAATACATATTTTTTTATTTTGAAATAAAATGATTTTTAGTACTTTGTAAAGTATTTTGAAGTTTTCTCCCAATGTACGAATTAAAACAGAAAAGTTTCAAGTGAACCTGAAGCGAGCCCTGAGATTTAACCCAGACGGCAGTTTTAGTGTTATTACTCTGTTATTCAACTCATTGAAGTCAAGTATCCCCCTAGGGTGCGGGTATTGTAAAAAAATTAGTTGGTTCCCCAGAAAGTGCGAAAAAAATTGGGGAAATGTGCTGGGTTACAGGTTTGGGCCTCTAGCAGGGAGCTTTATGTTCGAGCCTGCATCTGGAAGTCCTAAGCCTTTAACAATAAGCCACTCTGAGTTCAACTTAGCTGCCATAAATTGTTCAGGATCGGACAAAAGCTGCTGTTGGACTGAAATTTTTCATTTTCACTCATTTTCGTAATCGCTTCAAAACTATAATTTAAACAATAATGAACATTTTTTTCACAAATCTGTTCTCAATATCCTCATAACTGCTTCTTGAAAATTTCAAGTTAAAAAATCATATCAAAGGCTCGCTACGAGTCTACAAATATTGTCATTTTATGCAACTTTCAAGGTGTCTCAAATTTTTTTATAACCTTGTTGGTGTATTAAAATTTGACAAAATGCATCTTTACTGAGAAGAGAACAAGTTTATAAAAGGGTAAATAAATTGACTTGTAATTTCTTAAACAAAATCAAGGAAGTAAAAAAAGTATACGTTTTACGTGTTAAACTCCATAAGACACAAAACTTGATTTACAAAGTACTAAAAATCATTTCATTCCAAAATAAAAAAATATGTATTTATTTGTTTCTACAAGAGAACAATTTGGCGTCGACGCGGGTCGAAAATTCCAAAATGTGTATTTTTGGGCCACCCTAATATATACTGCAGAAAAAGCGTGAAGTAGGGTGGGGGGAGAGTAAAAATTGTAAAAAAGCGTTACGTATTATATATATTATGCTTTTAACTCAAAATGTAAAAATTGGACAAAAAGTTTAAAATTTCAGAAAAAACCTCAACTATTTAGCATTACAATTCTACTATATTACAACTATACTACATTATTTATATATTATTATATACCACTATACTACTACTATACTATATTACCTCACTTTCAGTGATAAGTGGACAAAATGTGGGAAATTTCAGAAAAAAAACCCACTTTATAGCATTGTTCTAAACAAATATTGTTCCAAATGATGAAAAAAATTTCAAAGTTATTTTTGTTGGTTGTAATTGATTATTGCCTCGCTTTAACTAGAAAGTTGAAAGCAAGATAATACATTTAGAAAAAATCGCGACTCTCTAACTCTATTCTAAGAGAGAATTGCTATTAACAATAAGCAATTAGCCAGAAGATTTATTTAAACAGCTAATTATGAGTAGAAAGTAATATTTTATGTATTGGAAACAATTTGTATCTGAAAAAATCGCAAAAAAATAATAATTAGCTCCAAAAACAGACATATGGGGGTAAAATTCAAAAAATGATTCTCTCAATATACCTAACATTAACGATTCTGAATAATAAAAACGTCTCTTTTTCTTATACATAGGAAATACGTCTTAAACCACATGGGGCTTGCTTATTCTCTGAATATCATTATTTTTCAAATACGCATTTACTTTTGTTGTGGATTCGAACAGATTGGGGGCGAAATATGCATGAAAATTCAACAACAAAAATTTGAACCATCGGAATGAGATAGCAATACAATAGTATAACAAAAATCATGATTTTGCTTCATATTGCGTAGTTCTTCCATAGAAAAATAGTTCGGCCTACTACACAAGAACTCCAATATAAGGCCGACTGATTTAGTTCTTCCTGGAAATGCTGGCCCACGCAGGTTCTCAGCGCACAGGCAATGTCAACAATATGACGCAACCAGTACCGAGCGATAAAAGCGGACAGTACGGGGGGTGCAGTAAGCGTGAGCGAGAAAAGCGGGAGAAAAATCCAACAGAAGTGGTTCTACGACCCTGACTGTTTACGTTTCCAACGACTAATTTAGTGCCACGGCCAGCGCGAGGCAACCCCCGAAACTGGCCTGATATTGGAGTTCTTGTGTACTTTTAATTGAAAAATAAGAAAAAAATACTGATATCACACAAAAAGTAAATTTTAATTATAGAAAATCTGATTCTACATTTTAGAGTTTTTAGTACAAGCAGTTTTTCTCGATTATCTTAATTTGACCAAATTTGCAATTACATAGTTTTTCTTAGCATGGCAGACTATTGGTCAGTTTGATATATTGTAAAATTAACCTCCAGCTTGAATTTAAATAACGATTGGCATAATGTTATAAATATATTATAGAAATGTTCATCTGACGTAAAAAGCATTTAAAATTAGTTGAAATAGATAAAATAGCTGAAAAAAATACTTCAATAAAAACAAAATCTATTTTTAGGAACAACAAAAAATTAAACTCATAATTCTCTACATATATTAATTCGAACTGAATTTTATAAACGTCTTTTTCCAGAAAGTTCTTAACTGAAGTATAAATTTTTGTTTAAATAGAGTTTTGTATGCAGGAGAGGCTGGAGATTATACACTTAAACATAGTTATTTTTCATGGAATTACGAGAAAACTTGTTGAGAATAGTCTATTTATGTAAAAATGTCATAAAATAACGAATTTAGTACTCAGTACTGGTTTTTGATTTTTTTTCATGAAAAATAATCTTTTCTCTCTTCAAAAATAGCATCAATAGTTATATTGTATTTCTTGAAAATATGAATAAATACATTTACACCGAGATTCAGTTTCTCCCTCGAAAACTACTTTAAAATTTTTCAATATGATTTGCAATATTTATGAAGAATCAACTTCAGGAACAGTGTTCGCATACAACCTACGAAAACGAGCGCAAATTACAAGCCGCAAGCGCTCTCAATCTGAAAGGAAATTAAAAAATGTTCAACTATACAATTAATTTGATCCTAGACGTTTTTAATTTTAAGATGTCGAATTAGTCACAAATGGTAACATTATTAGTTGAAATTTAAAGTTAATAAATTTTAAATATGTTTTAAAATTGACTACTGAATTTTAGAACCGGGAAAAGACCAAAATTTTGTGTTTACATTCTAAGCGGCACTACCGTGAAAAATATTGATATACTTATAAAATATATATTATAAAATAAATTATTCGCCAAATATACACTGGAAATCTGATTTAAGTGCGGTTTCAGGCATGGTCCTGAATGGCCTTCACTTAAAGAGAACACAACATTCGCTCGCTCCGAACGTAAACAGCAGGGTCGCATGAACATTTTCTGTTGGATTTCGAGATATGACGTGACCTGACGCAACTAACGCGCTAAGGGCGGCCCTCCTGTTGTTTGTCATGCTTGACTGAGCCACCGCCTCCCTTTTTGGTCCTGCGACTCCTCCATCACGAAACCGCTGCGGAATTAATTCTCGGAACGACGTAAATAAGAGATACTCAAATGGGATTCCTATTGTATTACCAAAAATCTATATGGAATAACCATTCTTTGATATAGGATAAAAAAAATGTTATTCTGATTCAAAGAAACGTTTTTCTGAGTAAAGTTTTAAATCCAATCACTTAACTTGAATTTATATCATTGATTGTATAACGCACTCAATTAGAAAATCATTTGATAGACTACATTGCTTTGAGGCAAGAACAATTGAAATTGCTATACTGGAATTAGGTAGGGTGGAGTGAAGAAGCTTAAAAAAGCGCGATTTATTTTATGAATAGCTCCTTAATAATTTCATTAATAAAATGTTGAACATTTTGAATCATCCACAGTAAAAACTAGGCATTCATTTTTATCTGGGATCCTTTTTTGTGCGTTCTAATATGATCTCACAAATAGTCTATTTTAGTAGGTACCAGTTTCTGTCTTGTTTAGTTTGCTAACTTCAGATTGATAAATGATCCGAGATACCGAATTAAATTGATTCAGAGGGAGCATTGTTTCAATTGTTCCAAACTTCAACCTTACAAAAAACAAAAAATAGATGAAAAGACCAGGGATCGAAACGTTTTAGGTTAGACCAGTCCGGGTGCGGACTGGACACTTATAATTCTTAAGGGTGTGGGTCCGAACCCGGAACCTTTAATTTCTGTAGGGTCCTGATCCAAAACCCGGACCCTTCTAGTTTTTAAGGGTTCGAGTCCACAACCGTGCCTTTTAAATTCTGCAAAGTACGGGCCCGGACCCGAACCCTGTAAGTTCTTAATAGTCCGCACCTGGATCCTTGAGACATGCGGATGCGCAGTATAGTTGCACGGCACCTATTGCTGCGCAGTAAAGTTATGAGGTACTTATAGATGCACAGTAGAGTTAAATAGCAGTTACACATGCGCAGTATAGTTTAATGGCTTATACGGGCGCACAGTAGATTTCCATACTACTCACGAATGCGCAGTATAGGTAAGCGTCAGTTATGGATACGCAGTAAAGTTAGAGAGTACTTACATATGCGCAGTAGAGTTCCATGGAACTTGTGGATGTGCAAGTGAATTACGTGGCAAGCGTATTTGCGTAGTAGAGTGACTCGACATACATAGCTGCGCAGTAGAAGTACATAAAACTTAAACCTGCGCAGTAGAATTCCATGACTTCTACGGATGCGCAGTAGAGTTTCATGTCACTTACGGATGCGCAGTGGTGTTAGGGGTACTTATGTATGCACAGTAGCACAGTAGATTTATACAACACTTAAATCAGTGCAGTAGAGTTCCATGGAACTTACAGATGCGCAGTATAGTTACACGTCACTTATTATGGATACGCAGTAAAGTTAGAGGGTACTTATATATGTGCAGTAGAGTTCCATGGAACTTGTGGATGCTCAATTGAATTACTTAGCAACTATGTCTGCGTAGTAGAGTTACGCAACACCCTTAGCTGCGCAGTAGAGTCACATACCACGTACGTCTGCGCAATAATGTTAGGTAGTACTTAGTAGTACAATTTTGAAACTTATTAAATTAGTAGATTTCTGTGAAAGTTAGTACGAGTTCGGTTTTCGGGGCACAGAACACGAATTTGGGGTCAAAATTACAAAAATTCAAAAAGTTGACTAAAATTTTGAAGATATTATAAAATTGGTTACTTTTCATGAAAGTCATAACAAGGGTTTTTCGAGTCTTGGAATACAAATTAGGAGTCAAAATTGAGAAATTCGAAAATTTGAGTTAAAATTTCGAAAATTGAACTAAATCTGTAGATTTCCATGAAAGTCAAAAAGGAGGGGGCTTTCGAGTCTCAAAATACGAATTTCGGTTCAAAATTGAAAAAGCGACTTGAATTTTGAAAATTAGTGAATTTAAAAAAAAGTCAATACAAGGGGGATTTTCGAGACACACAACACAAACTTGAGGTAAAAATTCAAAAATTTTAAAAGGAAACGTAAATTTTGAAATATTTATTAAATTAGTGTCACACCATACAAATTTGGGGCAGAAATTCCAAAATTCCAAAAGTGGACTTAAATCTAGGAAATATGATTAAACTGGTAGATTTCCATGAAAGCTGAGTACGAGGGGGTTTATCAAGACATAGAACACAGAATGTTAACTTAAAATTTTGAAAATGATATTAATTTGACAGATTTTCATGAATTGACTTTGACATGTATTGACTTTCACAGAAATATACCAGATTAATAACATTTTCAAAATTGATGTCAGATTTTTGAATTTTGGGCCGCAAATCCCTCTTTTGTGACTCAAAAACGTTCTCTTACAGACTTAGATGAAAATTTACCAGTTAAATAAAATTTTCAAAATTTATATCAAGTTTTTCAATTCTAACCTCAAATTCGTATTCTGTTACTTAAAGCCCCACCTCTTACTGACTTTCATGGAAATTTACCAATGAAATAGAATTTTCAAAACTTAGGTTGCTATTTTAAATTCTTGAATTTTGAACCAAAATTCGTATTATGAGACTCGAAAATCCCCTCCTTTCCTATTTTCGTGAAAATCTATTAATTTAATAAAATTCTACCAATTTTAAGTCAAATTTTGTAATTTTGGAATTTTCACCCCAAATTCCTTTTCTGTGTCCCGAAATGCCTCGTACTGGCTATCATAGAAATCAAATAATGTAATGAAATTTAAAAATTGTTAAGTTAATTTCTTGAATTTTTTAATTTTGACCTCAAATTTATTTTCTGTGACACGAAAACCCCCCTCGTACTGACTTTAATGGAAACTTAACAATTTAACTATATTTTCAAAATTTCAGTCAAATTTTTTAATTTTTGAATGTGGACTCCAAATTTCTTTTCTGTGCTCCGAAAACTCCCCTTGTGCTAAGTTTCTTGGAAAAGCAGTAATTTAATAAAATTTTCCAAATTTAAGTCGTTTTTTGAATTGTTAAATTTTTACTCCAAATTCCTGTTATGTGCCCTGAAAACCCCTCGTACTGAATCTCATGGATATCTACCAAATTAATAAAATTTTCTAAATTTCAGTAAAATTTTTAAATTTTGACCCCTGATTCGCGTTGTGCGCCCAGAATATCTCCTCGTACTAACTTTCATTGGAAATCTACCAACTTTAGAAGATTTTCTAAATTTTGGTCAAGTTTAAATGCTGCCCCTATAGCACTTGCTATCGGGGTCGTAATGCAGAGTTTTTGAATAAATTTATGTTTTAAGAATCAATTTAAATAACTTCAACAGCAAAAATTAATATCTTGAGCTATTTTTTGTTAGTATATTTTTTGTCATTTCAGTACGTTAAAAATTTAGGATTCCGTCGTCTTGAAGCAAATCCTTCCGAAGGACTCAAAATATCCAGAATTTTATATTTAGGTGAAATTGATGTTTTAAATTATTCCGACTACTTACATTTTTTTATATTGGACTTGAAAGTTATATAAACGAGTTGATTTGAGGAACATGCAAATTTTCTGGACAAGTTAATATAGATTGAAAAATTAACTTGTGAGATTTTGATTGCATGGAAATATTGCTTTAAAATTATACAAACCAGTTGATTTGAGGGTTATACAATTTTTAAACGTATCCCGATTATATTGGGGACATAATCCTACTTCAAAATTTCTTTTTCAAGGTTATTCCTCAATAGGATCTTAGAAACCGACGTAGCATCAAGTTGACATGGACAGAAAATTTCAGTATTGAGTGAATTTAAAAGTCAAAAAGATCTAACAGATGGAGCGCGCACGACATTGGCATGTCATTTCGGGATTACGCTGGTTTCTAAACTTGCCAGTTCAGAATTTGTTTTATCAGATTTAGTTGTTGACAGATGATTCCCATTTCGAACCTATTTCAATCCACAAATCGACCTTATTTTATTAGATTGGCGGATCAAACTAAAGTGCAATTGTTCCACTGCGTGAACTGTTTTAATACCGAATTAAGTTCTTAATGGAATCCTAGTTATTACAGTGTCATTAAAAATTATATTATTCTTAAACGCAGCAAATTACACGTGTAAATTGCATGATTATCATCAATATTTTTTTTATAGGAGTAGATGGAGATGGATTGCCAGAACTTCTGCCGAACCAGGTTTATGTAGAAACGTATGATGGCTCTACTTTCATTGGAATTGTCAGGTACATCACATCTGCTAGTATACCCTCGTGGATGAAACCTAGTGAAACACCTATCACTCATCAGTTTCACTACGTTTATATACAAACGGAAAAAAATTACATTCATTATGTTACAAAAGCCCCTCTCACTTTGAAAAATGTAGGGAACGGTCATTATCCTGCTCACAATTTGCCAATCTTCGCTGATGTACGTATAGGAAATGAAAAATATATGACATCCAAACCTTTTGAAATTTTCGATCCCAATGATTCACCTCGTCATATGGAACCCCACATTCGCATTTATATAACAGTACCAGAAGGCCCTATCTTTAGTGCAGTTTTAAAAATTCGTTCCCCGCCAAAGAAGAGGAATCTTTTCTGGTCTAGGACTTAAAATGGGACTCGGAATATACAATCTAATGTGTTACTAAATAATAACCTGAACGGTCTATAAGTCAATTATGTTATATTTAACTAATTATATGAAGTTGCCCTATTGAAAAACAGGACACCTCCAGTCTAAAGTAAAAACATACAAAAAAAATTAAGCCCCAAAAAATAATTCTACTTCTTACTTTTGTACAGTGATAGGAAAAAACATCGCCGGTATATCCCATTTATGATTTACTTCCTTGTATATCTCAGGCGCAACCTCAGATATCCTACAAATCGGAAATCTGGAAAGGCATGGAGTATTCCAAAGATATCGCAAGATATCCCAAAGATATCGGAATAATGTCTACATTATATATGTATATGCCAAGGATATCTTTAGGATAGCTCAATTCTATAATTTTATATATTGCTCGAAATGTTATAGTCATATCTTCTAAAAATTATGTAATTCGATTGTATAAATAAAAAAATTTATCATTTAATAATACCAAAGTATTTTTTTCCCTAAATTGTTTACAAATTATATAATAAAAAACAAAGGTAATATTTACCTATATAGTTAACCATGTCAGCTTAATTGTCCCTCTTTTTGTTTGGTTGCGACAAAATTACACTTTACGCACTTGAAAATTATCCAATAGAAAAATTACCACGCCTGTAGCCTAAACCAATTTTTTACTTGAAAGGACTTGCACATTCTGGTTTCTTTCTCAATGAATTTTGAGTATATATTAATAAAAACTCATGCAAATTGAGTTTATTGCAAATTTCTGCTTTTTAGATACGTACCCAAGTCATAGGTCAATTGTAACGTTCCAGGTCAGTTAAAGGTTATTTGAAATTAACAACGTTTTCCAAGAGGTCAGTGTAATTCCTGAAGTAAATTTCAACGAGAAATTCATCGGTGAGCTCTGTATTGATCTTGGCTACAGCGTTTTGAATATTGTAAAATCATGTAAAATCACCAACGGCCATACCACGCTGAAAACCCCAGTTCTCGTCAGATCACTGAAGTTAAGCAGCGTTGGACGCGGTTAGTACTTGGATGGGTGACCATTCAAGAATACTGACATGAGTGCTGTTGGCACATCGTGGGTGTGGTGAGCCCACACTTGTAGTTATTTATAACTACAAGAAAAACCTAGAAACACTACCCGAATCGGGTAGTGTCACGCCTACCCTGAAAGGGAAATGGTTTAATGGTATATATAT
>CAKNYM010004770.1:0-19999 GCA_932195095.1 Andricus curvator | reverse complement strand
CTAAAAAGAATAGACGAAACGAGCAATTCGGACTTCGCTTCTGTGACCTCACAATCTTTCTGATGTTTCTGATCTTTTTTATAGAAAAACGTTAATAATGAGAACATTTCAAGTAAGAGCAATTCTGGACACTGGATATGAGGAAAATTACATTTCAAGAGAATTTATAACTGAGAACTATTTCAAAATTAAAGGGTTAAAATTAGAAAAGAGCGAAGTTCATTTTAATGTAAATTGGGAACCTCAAATTACGGATAAAGTTTCTTTTTATATCGTTGTAGCTAACTAATCTAGCTAACTAATACTCATGAAGTAATTTCATGAAAGGAGAACACGATACAATTAAATTAAGAACTTAAATTCATAAAAAAGGGGAAAACGTTCTCACATCCAGGCGTCGTTAAAAGATATATGAAATTAATGCTCATTAAACTAATTAATAATGTTACAACGTCATCCGACTTGTCACTTCCCACAACACCAGAAGATGATCGAGCCGGGAAATCACTGAACAAAGAACCGAAAGCGAAAGAAACACTGACTTTACATTGAAGGACTCATTTAATTGTCTTGACTAGAAAAAGTACACTTGATTTTAAACTGTTTGAACAATCTGAATGACTACACCTGCCTGCACCTTGGTGGATACTAAAACTGCCAGGAAAAAGGTGTGAGGCTGCTCAACAAAAGAAGCTTCACGCTACTACCTGACCCCCCATTCCAACGAAAGGATAGCGCCTGAAACTCAAGAACAGAGAGAAATCTTTAAGGAGAATGAGCATTGGGCGGAAACTATTTAATTACCAATGAAACCTGAAGGTCACTCAGCCAAGAATAACAACATCAAATAAATTATTAACAGTGGTAGGACTATACTTTTACGTACCGAATTTTTGTGGTGCATTCAATGTTTCGTCATCTGTGCGCGGATGGTTCTGTTTCAATTTTCAAGATCGGTGTTGACCATATATTTAATGAGCGCGAAAGAGTAGGTGAGAAACGGAATCGAGTACGTTTTAATGGCCTTGATTATGTTGGCCTAATTGGGGCTAGTTTCCAATATGGCTTTTAGGCGTTTGATGAAGGCTGTCGTAAGGTTTTCCTTAAGAGCAGTGTGATAGGGTCTCATCAACTGTAGGGTGCCTAAATATTTATACGATTCATTCGTCGTCATTTTTTCAGTGGGAGCCTGATGGTCAAGCCCCAACTCCGCGTTTACCACTCCCCGTTTTAAGTGCAGTTCCCTGCACTTGCCTAGCCCGAATTCCATATGGGTGTCTTTTGAAAACTGCAGGATGTTAATTAACTTCTGCAGTTTTTCCCTCAAGCTGACGTACACTTCCAGTTCATCCATATACAGCAAGTGGGTAATATTGTAACCCATCCTGTCTTTCTTTACGCTGTACCCATATGAAGTGTTGTTGAGGGTCCTGCTAACTCAGTTCAGTGCTGAACAGAAGCATAGGGAACTGAAGGAGTCATCCTGGAAAATACAAGTCGTAATGCGCAAGAGTCTGGCGATTCTCGGTATACCACGATCAAAGTACTTGAGTATTATACCCCAGAGGATCGATGCGTGACTCAGAAATTGAATTACTCTTGGACAAATCTTGTACGTCTGGAAAATCTCAAAGGAGTAAGCGTGGGCTACCGAGGGAAAGGTTTGTTTATAATCAATGTATGGCATGTGCAGGTTGCACAGATGTTTTCGCCCCGGCTTCACGACAACATTGTCGATTGTTAACAGGTCCTTGCATCCCCGAAAGTTGCGACAGCATTCCTTTTGCTCTCCTGTGAGAATGTTTTTGGCTACACAGTGAGCGTATACTTTGTCGGAGATGATGGTTGTTAGGCACTTGCACAAAGTTGGAAGGCAGGCAATCGGTCGAAAGGCAGATAGACTCTGGGCGTCGTGTTTTTTTGGAAGTAAATACGTGACGCCTTCTTTGATGCAAGAGGGGATCGAGGCTGTCTGATGAAGCATGTTCTGATAGCACATAGCCAATGAACCGTGTACACACTTAAGGTACTTGTAACAAAAGTTGTACGTCATGCCCGAGCCAGGTGTTCGCCAGTTTTGCGCCTTCTCTAACACCCCAGACACATCGGAGGTTGTACTTTTCCATTACTTTTCCCCCACGCCACTTTCCAGTAGTCAGACATGTGTTCCACGTGTGGAACTTCGAGAGCTGGCTCTATTTTTTGAGCTCCACTAATTTTCTGGTAGAAAGGCTTCTCATCTGCCTTAAAAGCGATGTTGACGAAATATTGCGTGAACAAAGGATGTCCGTCACGTGACGATTCAGCTTCAGAGCTCTGTTACATCGCCTATATTACGTTAGTCTTGTCAACACTGAAAGAAGCTTGACACAGCAGCCGTACAGGCTATCTTACTACAGCAGCCCCATAACCTTGGAGCAACAGCTGCGCCATTTCTAGACAGGCTGATATACCAAACATTGAGAAGTTGAGACGTTGATGCTGCGATTGTGCAGCTCTGGCCTGTGAAACCCTGTCAGCCATAAGAGGAAATTTCAAGTCCTAACGCTAAGCCAAGACGAGAACACATTCGGAGGATTTTTATCATCAGTCACGAACTAAGTCAAGGGCCTGATGAGTTAACGATGTTATGCATTAAATTAACACGCCATTTGAAATCTCTTGTGTTGATGTTGTAGTAGGCACAAAATTAGGAGCAATGTGTAGTTTGGAATTAGTATTTTACCGCTGTTGTTCTGACACAGCAGCCGCTGGCGTTGGAGGTGATAACAGTCGCCTCTGGATGCTTTCTTAGAGCTGCCATCAAAATGATACAATAAAAATAAAATTATTATTATTATTTAATTTAAATATAAATAAAGAGCAACTAAATAAATATGAAAACAATTTATACAGTATCAATGCTGTAAAAAATGGCTCTAAAAATGGCTTTCAATAAAACTACACACCATCATGAAAGTTGTCACCAAAAATTAGGCTTCTGCCCTAAATATTTTTCTGTAAATACGAAGTCAGCAAAGATATTCAAAGTTGAACCTTTTAACCTGTTGGTGAGGAAGTGCAAGTTTTCATCCGATTGGATTCAATTATTTGTATGAATTTTCTTTTTTTTTCAAAAAGGAACACAATTTTCACAGTGCCATTGTATTTTAAAAACTTTGTAATATATGACACATCCTAATGTATGTATATTTTGGGGCATTTTATTTCATATGAGTGCACTGCCCAAAATAATTGTTTTTCGATTTTCTTCAAACTGCGGTGAATTTTAGTTCTATAGAGCTCTATTGTGGGGGGGGGGGGGGGTAGTTTCTACACTTTGGTTTGCAGACTATTTTGTAATGAAATGCTATTGCGTCAAACCCAAACCAAATAAAGTTATCATGGTAATCATTTGAAAAAAATATATGTCCTTTCTGTACGATTTTGAAATTTAAAGTTTAAATTCCGCGAATATCTCAAAACACGTATCATCAGATTTTAATTAAATGCATATGAAATGAAAGCTGAACGCTTCTAGTTTATAAGCCTGAATGGACATAATGGATACTTCGCAGGAGATTTTGAGATATTAATTAAAATAATTATTTCATTGCAAAACTCGTGGAGTCTGAATTCAGAACCTAACCGCCGGCCTCTTGAGCAAACTTCACAGTTCCTCATCTGTTTTTCATTTTATTCTTTTAGGTTCTGATCACGAAGTAGTATAAGGAGATCCAACTCTGTGTGTCATTTCGGAAAATTGTACCCCCATTTTTCCGTGCCCACATCCTATAGCACTTCAGATAACGTATTCTAGCGCCTCTTGCGGAAAACCGTTATAACATAGGTTTTGCCGTTGGTTTTCAACAGTTTCAAATTTTGTCATGAGAGGCACTACAATACTGAATCTGGTATGCTGTGGGTATGCTATAGGAAGTGGAAACGGAAAAATGGGGGGTATCCTTATATTAGAGTTGGATCTCCTTGTACTACTTCGTGGTTCTCATTTTAGACTTTTTGATTCTTGCAATAATTATATCATTCTTTCAATTATTATCTCAGAATCTCGTGAATTGTCCATTATGTTAATTCAGGCTTATTAACTAGAAACTCTAAGCTTCCTTTTTAATATGCATTTCATCAAAATCTGTACAACAGACATAATTATATTTTTGATGAATGATTACCATCGTCATAAAGCTTGTCAAATTTCCTTTCAAATTCGTTTTTGACTTTGATCCAATAACATTTCATTGAAAAATGATATGTACATCAAAGTGTACTACCACCCCCATATCTCAGTAACCATGGAATATGGTGACTATAATATTTATCGAACTCCAAATTATTTTGCTCCCAGGGGCGGTTCTCATTCCAAATGTTAGCCAAATCGGTTCATATTTACCCCTACTACACACCCCATGAAGTTTTCCATATGATTAACATCGGGAAAAATGTAACAAATAAAAAATGCACATAACTTTCTTAGTTTTTGTCGAATTATTCTATAAACCGAGGAGAACAACCTTGTTTTTACCTAAAAAAATTAGTGCAGACCCATAAAAGATTACCAACAATTGTATTTTCTGACATTGCTTTTTCTTTTAAATTCGCTCATATTGAAAATAAAAAAATTTGAAATAATCCAAAATGACGACTGTTTAGATTGCAAAAAAAATTAGTTTGCTCATAGCAATTGCCTGCGCGCAAGTGTATCACAAGCTGTTTTTTGAAAACATCGCCCGAGAAAGTGATTCAAAAACGTTTTATCCCTTTTCATCAAATTTTCAATCCCCTTTGGTGGTTTTCAGCAAAATTTGTGTATATTTTTTTTATCGAATTTTTTGGAATATTTTTATTTTACCGGTGTGCAAAGTTGTTTATCTCTAAAGTGCGCATGCGCGATCATTGCGTCGATTCGCAAAATAGATTGTTTGTCAAATTGCTCATGCGCCAATATTATTCTCGCTCAGTCTACTGGATTGAAGCACTTTGGAGATCGTTTAAAGGCATGTAAGTTCTTACTTCTGAGGTAGGTGTTGCAAAAATACCATTTTTTGTCATCTTGTATGGGTCCGTCATTTTAAAAATTTCCAAAATTTTTATTTTTACTCTACACTTTTTTTCAGATTTGAAAGAAGTTTGCGGGTAAATATTAACCGATTTGGCTCAAATATGGAGCACAATTTTTTTTGGCCATTGGGTCATCCTAATGGGGACATGGTTTTGCACCTACAAAAGGGTCCTATAGTACTACAATATTTATCGCAGTTTGAAGAAAATCAAAAAACATTTACTTTGGGCACTTCACTCACATGAAATGGAATGCCTCATGTGTATAATGATAAAAATTGATCATAGGGTGAGTAAAGTGCTTCTCTCGAGAAATCAGAGATCATCAGATGATAGAGAAGCGACAATTTTGAATGTTGTTGATTTTAATAAAACAAGATGGAACCGCAAATTGAACTTGATGCAGAATCTTGCCGAAGTACATTTATGGAAGGAGCAGACCCTGTCGATTCCAGGCGGAGTCTAAAATTCACCGTGCTTCCAGTTGGGGGGGATCCTAATACCCAGATAATGGGAAGTAATTGCAAGGGATAAGAGCTACTCTGTCAGTTCAGGACCGTAGGGAAGGGTGAGAGTGAGACGACAGGTCCTATACTGATATACTCCAGTGTAGCGATAGAGAGGGCGGGTCGAGAGGGGCATCTCTGTAATCGTGTTATCGGAAGCGAAATCATGAGGCGCGTTCTCAAATACGCAATATCGTGGAAGCGATGCTCGTACCATACGAATATGTGGAATACGGCCAGGAATTAGAGAGAGAAGAACAAAATAGAGACTGTCTCATAAAAAAATACACACACAAAAAAAGTAAAAATGTATCCCTCTACATTTTTTTTCTACACCATTGAGTAAAATGGAAATAAAACAGTGTCTGCACCGCAATTAAGGACAATAAATAATTCAGGACGAAAATAGTCAAATACATGAATGCAAGCTAATCATTCAGTAATTTAGGACATATTCAACTTTCTTTCATTCATTAAATTCATCTTTCAATATTATGACATGTTTGTTCTTCATTGAAACGGCCAGAATTTAAAGATTTTTACATTCTTATTCAAATTAGAAGGTATTAGTTTTATATGTAAAATTTTACTTCATCGATTTTTATCAAATCTCCACGTTTTGAGACCACCTGTGTCGGAAAACACTATTTTTGCGAATGTGTCTATGTCTGTAGTAGTAGTAGTAGTAGTAATTTTTTTTTTTTTTTTTTGAGAGGAGCTGAGAATGCATTTACGCACTGAGTGTGGGACTCAACCTAAAAAAAACGGTAATACCCACTAAACTCACCTCCTCTTTCTGCCAACCCATGTCCTTGGAACCGCTTTCGCATTACTTCAAGGACATGGGGGTAAGGCCACTAAGCCGTGCTTCGGCTTCCACTTTTGAACGCCAGCTTGACATTCTTCAGATTGTCATGCAATCAGGATGCACGCATCGTCCTCAGTGGTGTGGTGGAACCACACAACGGGCTCGTTTGTAAGCACGATAACTTTCAAAAAATGATCAGATTGGATTTAGCTTTGGCGTACTTTTTTAACACTGATAGAAATAAATAGGTGGTACAACAATATTTATGATTAGATGAACCATATTTTATTGCTGGTATAGATAAAGCCATACAGGATGTCTGTTTTGGCCATCCGATTCCTGTTGCTTACGAAGGCAGACGCGCAGGCGCGAGCGAGATGCGCCTGTTGTAAACAAAACAAACCGAGTCGGGTAAATCATTCATACAAAGGGTATTGCTAAACGTAAACATTTTAAAGATAGTTCACTCAGGTATATGTTTATAGAATTACACATTTAATATAATAGCAACACATATATTACAGCTTTGTACCACAAATATAAATAAGTTATATTTACCGTATTTCAGTAAGTGCATTTCATACTCTTTGTGATTGAATTACACGTATTATATTATAAATATACTCGTAATTGTTTAGCCGACGATCCTATGGTTAAATCAGCGTCACCATTTCTATCAGTGAAGGTCTAAAAGGAAAGGACGAGTTTATTAACCAGCCATTTTTGACCAAGAGTTCTGGTTTTATTCAGCGAAAAAGCTTTCTCAAAAATAAAAAATTCCGTTTTCCATCAAAACTATACGAGATACGAAAAAATGGTTGAGAAGTAAAATTGTTCATTTCAAAAATATCTACAAATTTACTACAGACTTTTTTCTGGTAAAACGGATATTTATTGTTTTAATCGTGATAAGACTTTTAAAAATAAAAAAAATCCATTTTTTGACCAAACTATGCGAGGAACGAAAAAAAGTTTCAAACGAAAAATTATTTATCTCAAAAAGATCTACAAATTTACTTGATACCATTTTTTGACCAGACGTATAGCTTTTATTTTAATCGTCATTACGCTTTAAAATAATTCTATTTTCCAAAAAAACTATGCGAGATACGAAAAAAATGCTAAAAAAAATTATTAATCCTAAAAAGATCTATAAATTTACTCAAAACAATTTTTTGTTAAGACGAAAATTTTTTGTTGTAATCGTAATAACGTTTTTTAAAAAAATCAAATATTCTATTTTCCGGCTACTGACAAACAGAAAATTAAAATTTTCAGCCAAACGACGCGAGATACGAAACAGAATTACATTCAAAAAGACCTAAAAAATCGCATTTTTACAGGAAAATTGTATAATAACTAAAATGTTAATTATTGTCACATAAAAGAAATATTTTTTAATTTTCTTGAAACTGCGAAAAATTTTAGTATGTAATATTAAACCCTATTGTAAATGCAAAACCATAAGCCATCATATTGCATGGTTACCGATATATGGGCAGTGGTAGTTAGTACAATAAATGATGTGTGCAGACCATTTTTCAATTAAATGTTATTGCATCAAAAGCAAACCAAGTAAAGTTTGTGACTAACGAATTCTAAACGGAATTTTACCAACTTTACGATATTGGTAACCAATTCCCAAAAATATTTGTCCTTTCTATAGTTTTTTTAAATTGAATATTTAAATTCTGAATATCTCAAAACACGTTTCCGCAGATTTTGATAAAATGCTTATTAAAAGAAAGCTTAGAATTTATAGTTTACGATCCTGAATGGATAAATGGATATTTCAGGATATTCTGAGATATTAATTAAAATAAATATTCAATTGCAAGACTCGAGTAGTCTGACTTCAAACCCTAACTCCTGCTTGAACCAAATTTCAGAGTTCCTCATTCGTTTTTCATTTTATTCTGTTCTGAATTCAGACTACTCGAGTTTTTCAATTATACACTTATTTTAATTAATATTCCAGAATGGTCTGCACACCTACCCTAGTTGACAAATCTTCTGGCGCTGGCCCTAGTTTTGAGCTAGTTCTGGCTCTAGTTTTGAGGATATTTCTTAGTTTTGATCAACTTTTCAATACAAAATATAAATTAAAACTGTTGAAAAATTCCTGAAATCATTTGATGGCTTTTGATGACTTCAAGTCTTTATTTTGCAGCGTATAAACTCAGGCACGTGCAAAAGATAATCTGACAATCGGGAGTAATCGTCTATAGGGTAGACAAACTACAATATACAAGACTAGAGGGGAATATCAAATACATTGACTTTTTTTTTAATTCACGTCTTTGTCATTAACTTGATTTTTAGCGAATTTGTTCCAGAGGGAGTGCGAAAACTTATTTTATTTCAAAACCTATATTGAATAATTACTAACTTGTGCAGTTGTTGACAAATCAATCAGTCCTAAAATTCTTTAATGAGAGTGGGAAAAACAGTTCATTCCATTTAGAACAGAAGGCACAAAAAATGGAAAGAGTGGGCTGTAAAGGTGGAGGGGTAATTTGAAAACACTCCTCGCCCTTTCCAGTCCTTCTCCCACCATTCTAATTCCCCCTCTCTTTTACATTCTTTTATTTTTGGTATATTACTTATATTATCCGACAGTTTCGATTTTCTGTTGAGAGTGGAAGCTAAAAGTAATATAATGGATTTTTTTTAATTGTCCCTGTACTTAAGCTTTTAGTCAAAAGAATTAACTTTCCTCGAGCTCCGCCACCATATTTTTGATTATGGGATAAAAAAAGATCTTTAAAAAATAACTTAACTGAAAAATAAAAAATTCGGAAAAGCTGCGATTCTAGACAATCACCAATCTTAGAAATACATAAAAATCGAAAAGACGGACCATAACCGCGGTGCTTTTGCTTCACTACAATTATTTTCTTAGCGTGAACAATATAATTAAAAATTCGGAATAGCATGCCAACATTACCAGATTGAAGCAATGCAAATTATCAGAGATGCCGCTCTTTGAAGTAGAAGAACCGAGAGAGCGCTGTTGGCACAAGGCTTGCGAAATAATTGAGTTCGCCGGGTCGTTTATGAAGTTTATTAGATTTCGTTAAGACGCCTATTATTATACGGCGCGTAAATAAAGGGTCGCATTTCTGGTGGAGAAACTGGTTGGGGGGTGAAGGGAGTTTACGGAAGCGACAAGGGTTGAAAGATGTTGGGAGTCGGTGAGGTGGAAGGGTGGGAGTCGCACCCCGGACAATGGGGCGGAATGTGGCAAAAATAATGAAATAAAGGACAATGAAGTGGCAGGTACAATAGCCAATAGGGGACGGGTGCTGTGAGACTAGCGCTAAATGCAGTGGGCGTGTTCCATTACTTTCATTATTTTCCCGACGGAGGGTTAGACTGATATGCACTCACATATTGTACCTACCTACCTATATACGAGTTAGGCGGTGGATACCGAGTTATTCGTGTAGTAATCACGTCGCTCACATCACAGAGATATATATCGAAAGGGCTAAGGCAGTCCTTATACATATTATAGGTCCTTACTCTCAATATAACCGCATTAGCGAAATTCCAGATGTTCTCGGCGCGGCGTCTAGATACACCCAGAAGATTGTCTTTGATGTTAATCCCACGAGCTTTACCTAATTTATTGTCTTGCAACAACTTCGCATTAACATCGCACCAATTTTGTACGGCACTAGCTCATTTTAAGGTTGCCGGTGAAAAATATTTGAAAGTTAGAAAATCGGAAATCAAGTACGTTTAATGAGAGGATTGTGGATGATTTGTGGGGCTATAATCGGGTTAAATATCAGTGACGTTTTGGACGTTGATTCTTGCAGAATGGGTCAATTTATATTTATTTGTTGGGGTAAAGAAACGAGAAACTGTCTAGTTAAATAGGAGAGGAGAGGCTCGTGCCTGCTTGTCGTTCTCGTATACTATATGGGGCCGTTAGCCTAACAAGCTGTCAAGACGTCGCCGCGTGGCAGCCCTCTAATAACTAAATCCAGACCCCGTCCGCTTTATTTCACTCATCCCCTGGATGGAATACCTCTTACACTCGGTACCAGTACTCAGGGCTGTTTATTAGCACCGTTTAACTTCAAGAGACCAAAACTATTAAGAGCCTTGATCGGAGTCCTTTAACTTCCCTGAAATATATAATTTCAAATAATATCACGTCAATTGATCTTGAGGTAGAGTTCCATTTTTTGTAACAATATTTATTAAAGACATCTCTTATAAATTCAAATGATTTTTAAACCCAAGCTGTTCGACCTGACCAAATGAAAAGGTTGTAACCAGTGATGGAAAGTGACTAGTTAGTTTTCTTTGTAAAGATAGTGGTAACGAAGTTACTTTTGTAAAGAAAAAGTAACGAATTTCCGTGGGAAAAAATCTTCTGGCGCTGGTCCGGCCTAAACGAGACCGTCTGGTTTCCAGTCTTGACGCTTACCAAATGGTCTGGCCTGGGCTTGGCCAGAAGTGTATCGTTTTTTTCTTAGTTAGCCCAAGGCCAGACCGTACACTCAAAAAAAATTCTGCTTCAACCAATCAGAATTCTGGTTTCTTCACCAAGAATAGAATGTTAAATATGCCCTGACTACAAATTCTGGTTAAAATTATCAGAAGATTCTGGTTGACAATTTTCTGGTTAGTCTTACCAGAAATTTGGGTAAATTTAACCAGAATTTCTGATGAGATTAACCAGAAATCTTTACTAGACAATTTTCTGGCAATTCCGGAATACAACGTTCTGGTCAACATGACCTGATATTTTGGTAAACTTAACCAGATGTTCTGGTAAGCTCAACTAAATATTCTGGTAGACATTGATTTTCGATTTTTGATACTTATCCACCTTCATGGACTCTTCCTGACCCCCTCTGAAATTAAATGGATTGCTTCTCAAAGAAAATAATCTGACAACAGTTTCGAAAAACAAAGTGTAGCAACTACACTGGAACTTGAATTGAAGCAGTCTGGATTTACGCCGTTCCTAGAATTGACGCCGTGGCGGTTTCAGGATGCGCGGAGCGCGGGAGGGGCTGTTCAGCCACGCATGACAAACGGCTCGAGGGCCGCACTCTCCGCGCGTTAGTTTAATCAGGTTATGTCATACGTCCAAATCCAACAGAAATGATTTACGCGCCCCTGCCTGTTTACGTTTATATAATATGCACTTAGATCACTTGGTCAATACCAACATTCTCGAACCACTCGTATGCAGACAGACAACGTGCAGCTTTTTCTTATAACACAACTAAATTCATTGTTCACTATAATTATATAACTGAAAATACATTAAACAAATGGCGATTTTTCAACAACTGGAAATTTACGACAAAACGTCACTTGACACATTCAGCAACACGACATGAAACAAACGACAGATTTCTGAAAACCGACACAAAATCACGACACTTCACCCACATAGCATACTTTTAAAAAAACGTGGTCTTTTCTTGGAACTTGGTCCAAGTGGCCGTAAGAAAAAAACCAGGTCTGTCCTAGGTTTAAACCTACACTGTTAGAAGAACACCCGAACTTGGATAAGAAGAAACTTAATTTGAGCCTTCCGAGAATAGTAGCATAGCGATAAAGCGTAGTACCATAATGACCTACCTAGATAACTGCGTCACAATGCGTCAGTTTACTCTTAGTGCTCACACGGTTCTGATGTTTACATTCGGAGAGCCTGGATTTGAGCCGAAGGTCAGAACCAAAACCGGGCTCAAAATCAAGTTCGAGTGTATATACCATTCTTAACAAAAATAGCTTTAACTAAAGAATCAAGTGAAAAATTGATTGTTTTATCAAATCTTTTGCAAATGGCATAACGTTACATTAAAAAGTAACGGATGATTTTCTTATATTTTTAAAATTTTGTTTTACTTAATATGTCAAAAAGAATAAATAATTAAATACACTGGAATCTTGATTTATGTACGGTTCCGGGCATTGCTCGCAATGGCCTTCGTCATAAATCCAGGGACTCTGAACGTAAACAGTCAAGACCGTAGGAACCATGGAGAATAGACATAAGGAGACCAAAGTAATGTAACCGAAAATGAGCAAATTTTTGTTGTATGAAATTGGTACAATACTACCCGAGTATGGCGCTAGTGTGGCACACGTATTAAAATGGCCGCGTCTATGTTGACATTTTACATTATTTACCAATGTGATTTTCAGAGAAATGTATAAATTATTATTTGAAAGCAGACATTTATTTTACCGCTAGTATTTAAGGTCTTTCGTTTCAGGCGTAATTCACTTCACTGAAACTCTTCATTATACACTTCTTATAAACTATTTATCAACACACTTTTTTGTCCTGGCATACCTCTCTAGCTTCCTTCAAGTCCATGCATTTCCTCATGTAAGCTCTTGTATTTCTATGGCTTTTCATATTTCTTCAAATTAGGGTCTCATTCACACATTCTTACCATTATTCCCTCGGTCTGCCTCTGAGTACGCTGCCATTTACTTTACATCGATATACTTGATTCGTCAGTCGTTTATCTTTCACTCTCTCAGCATGCCCAAACCATCTCAAACAATTTCTTTGACACTTGTCAATCAGAGTATTCTTGAGTATTCACTCATTACTGACTTTGTCCATTAGCGTTTTATCGCACATATTGCACAAGAATTTAATGCCAATCCCATTAATTTTACTCTTATCCTTCTCTTGGTAGGTTCAGGTCTCGCTACCGTACAGCACACTGTGTTTCATTTTCGCTTTATCTGATATATTTTTACTTCTGGTACTGGCTCCTACACTGCCGATAACCTTCCTATCCTCTTTTATGCGCCTGTCTATCTCTCCATCGATCTTCCCGTCACCAGTAAATAAAATACCAAGGTACACGCACTTATCAACTTGTTCTATATCCTTTCATCGTCTAAGACAAAGTTGCATACTGTTTTTTACCCTTTCCTTCAAACACCATAATTTTTGTTTTATTCACGTTAATTTTAAGACCCATGTTCTTCATGATAGTATACAGTTGGCTTAACATTCTCTGCAAGTCCAATGTGTAAGGAAATAACGTAAAAAATAAATATACAAATTAATTAATTAATGTTGTTCATTTCAGGAACAAATTATATAAGAAATAATAAACAATGAAAAAAACATGTGAAATCTGTCTCAAAAACAAACCTCGAAAGAAAGGGGGGTACAAAATCGTTGCCCAATATTGCGTTGCAACACCGTTAAACAAAAGCAAACAAAATATACTTCAATTATGGACAGCAAAAATGTTTTACACACGAATGCTTTGAAATTAATAGACATTGTCAAATATAGTATTTGTAAGTTTAAAAATCACATACCATCACATTCAATTAAAAATTGAAATAAAAATAAACCCTAGGATCATAAAATTCACCTGAAGTTAGATAATGGAATAAAAATTTCACAAAAGAATGTTGTGATATCACTAGGATTCGCGAATAACTATTAATGAATGAAATGTGATTTTTAAACTTATAAATACTATATCTGGCGATGCCTATTAATTTCAAAGCATTCGTGTGTGAAACATTTTTGCTATCCATAATTCAAGTACATTTTGTTTGTTTTTGTTTAATGGTGTTGCAATGCAATATTTGGTGGCGATTTTGTACCCATGTTTCTTTCGAGGGTCGTTTTTGAGATATGATTAACTAAAGATTTAAATTAATTTTGTATTTTAGTGTGACGTCACGATCATGGTAGATTAGGTGGAATTGTCAGGAAGGTTAGCATAGTTGACACATGAGTACATGTGAATCGATATGACTTTTTGGAAATAATATTCTAAACGTAAAAGAAATAAATTTATGAATAATAATATTTTTCAAGTATAGAATGCATTTTCGCAATTATTTCTCGTTTTTTGTCGATTGAAGCAACGGCCATACCACGCTGGAAACACCAGTTCCCGTTAGATCACTGAAGTTAAGCAGTGTTGGGCGCGGTTAGTACTTGGATGGGTGACCGTCTGATACTACTGCGTTGCTGCTGGCGGCCGTGGGTGTGGTGAGCCCACACTTGTAGTTATTTACTACAAGAAACTATCCACCTAGAAACACTACCCGAATCGGGTAGTGTCACGCTTACCCCTAGAGGTTCGCCGAAAGGGAAATAGCTTAATGGTATAGAAGACTTTTCGGTTCCAGAAATAAAATAAAACGTCCAAATTCTGATCAAATCGCTCTGCTACACTGACCTCAAAATTTTGGACATTTTCTTTTTTTTCATGAAAATGAAAGGTCGTCAACTGACAAAGGAATGAAAAATAATTGCGCAAATGGATACTACACTTGAATAATATTATTATTCGTAAATTTATAACTTACTTTTCCCTATAGGATATTTTTTCCAAAAAGTCGTATGTATTAACATGTAAACATGCGTAAAAACTCTGCTAACCTACCTGACAATTCCACCTATCTAATCGTGACAGTGACGTCATGCTAAAATACTCAATAACGATATCTTATTTTTCTAGCATACACATCGAAAATATAGATTAATAAAAAATTTAATTTCCAATGCACTACAGAAAAAGCAAAAGGTAATAAGCGTTGCAGGTAAAAGTGTTGGGAATAATCTCGGCGTGCAAAAACCTGGATCCTTATACCTTTTGTTTTTTCGGTGACACTTTTGATGAAAAGTGTGTAGTATAATATATTCTCGATATATATTGTGAGAATTTTCGATAGCTTGAATTTGTTTAATTGTACCATTTAGGTCATCTCCAAATTTTCATTTTTTACACTTAATATACCATTAAACCATTGACTTAATATGTAACCAGTGACTTAATATGTAAAAATTTTAAAAATATGCAAGTTTTCGAAAATTCCTGCAAAACGTTTCGAGAATATGTTGCTACTGACTTCACTTTTAAATTTAGTACCAATCGGTTCAAGTCAAAAATTGGTTGTTTTCATGTTTTTGTTTTGTTTTAATCTCGCAGTTTCTAAGATGTTAACATAAAATCACGCCCGAACTTGTTTTTTCATAGTTGAAGAATTGCGCCGAAAATCGACAAAAGGATATCTTGGGAGAACATGGGATATCCTCAAAAATGCCCGGGATATCCGTGGAATATATTCCAAGGATATCGACATTTCCGCCCCGTACGATATCCAAACAATGTCCTTTGCCGGATTATAATCCGGCACGAGTATTCAAGAAATTGTTGACTTTTTTTAGCGCGTACTTATTTTATTTTGCGCGATAGTTTTCGCACACTGACAGCCATGATGGAATTTACCCAGAAGTGACTTTAGAGGGGACTCTACTATTATTGTACTTTTTAATGTTACACTGTTAGAAATGTTTGCAATTTTAGTATACACGGGCATATCAAATTTCCTATATGTTTACTAAATACATTACACTTTGTAATTTTAGTATACTTACGTATACTAAATTTCTTTTATGAAGTTATATGTATACTAAATTTATTAGGTGTACAGTAAGTTTCTTTCCCGTATATGCATTTCATAGTTTCTGTATACTAAAATTCATATACGTGTTTACTATATTTAGCTGCGCAAGCGCGTTTCGATTTACGCGAGTCGGGCAACGTGGCCGGTGGCAGGATCGCATGCCCCTGCATTTGTTTGAGTTATTTGTAATGCTAAAAGGTTTCTTTCTGCGAGGATCTGCAAAGTCTTCTCTTTGAAAGGTATGTTCAATTTATCAACGAAAATGTAGCTTAACGATATGATTTTTTGACAATTAAAACTTGTTTCTTTAATTTCATTTTTCATCTGTTCATGTTTACAGATGATGAAGACGGAACTCACGCGAAACGGAACGCATATACTGAATTTAGTAGGGTAAGGAGGGGCAGCGCCGACCGGTGGGGCAAAGGTAACTTTGCTTATAACATCGCTATTATTTAACAATTTTCATTCTACTTTGCATTAAATAAATCTGTTTTATTATAGAGATAGCGTTACTTACTGATATCTTGAAAATTGACGTTGTAAAAGAAAAATTATGCAGAAAAGAGTTTTGACAACGAAAGAATGGAAGATTCGCTGGCAGAAATGTAAAGTTTTCGACGTTAATGGCAATACTTACAGTATGAAAATTTGACATTTTGACAGATAAAACAATATCACATTATGTCATTATAATAATTGAACGTAATACAAGTCCAAAGTGTATTTAATATCGTAAATAATTGAGGCCTCACCAGTGGGGCAAGCCCGACCAAAATAATAGTTTACACGTGCTTAGGTTATAAACGTATCATAAGTTTGGTCGATAAGTCATCGGTAATGTCGAACAGCCACTTATCTTTTGGGCTACATGCAAGAAACTCTATTATATATTATTATTTTCAATCCGTCGGTAGAGCGGGTGTTCTGTACTGGCACGGTAGAAACCTTTGCGCGTACTCCGTCTCTAGTTGAATGTCAACTAATAAGAGGTTATATCACAGCTATCACTATTTTTATTAAAAATAACTTATTCTTCTTGCTGAATATGTTTAAAGGTAATTTTTCCAATACATAAAATACCACAGACGCGGAACATCATGTTTTCCACTCTTCAGATGTTTTGATTTTCATAAAAAGCTGCGGTTGGCTTTGCCCTCCGGTGTGGGGCAAAGCCGACGAAATACAGCTTGTCAGAAATAATTCAATTATTAAATCATTGTTTTATTCATATAATTGTTACTTATAGAATTATGATGTACAATAATGTAGGACTCGAAATGGGAAAAAAATGGATCAATTCCACATCTTATTAATTTAAA
Source organism: Andricus curvator (assembly GCA_932195095.1). Taxonomy (NCBI): domain Eukaryota; kingdom Metazoa; phylum Arthropoda; class Insecta; order Hymenoptera; family Cynipidae; genus Andricus; species Andricus curvator. Next base: position 2,873 of record CAKNYM010004770.1, on the reverse strand, counting down.
AAAAATCATTGACTGTTAACTGGTCGGCGCTGCCCCTCCTTACCCTATATGCGTATACTAAGTTTCGTATATATGTATACCGAATTTAGTATACGCGTATACTAAATTTCATGTACGTGCATACTAAATTCAGTATATGCATATACTAAATTTACCTAACGCTGGTATACTAAATTTAATTTCATGTTGTGCATTCTTGCTTCCATTACATGTATACTAAATCTAGTACAGATTTTTCTAACAGTGTATCCCAGTGGGCACGAAATTTGAGAACGTAATTGGAACGTCCTAAAAACGTTTCTTGGACGTACAAATCAAAAGACGTTATTTGAACGTTTCAAAAACTGTCCTATGTCAAACCAAATAATGTTCTGAAAACGTTTTATGTTCCAAATATGTCCTTAAAACGTCTCTGGAGCATTGTATGTTTAAGGGACGTTATTTGGACTGATTTAGGACGTTTTTGAGCCGTTCTGATGACGTTCTTTAACTTTTGTGCCCACTGGGATACTTTGTACAAAATCTCCGGAAAAATGCCTGACATTGTTAAGTGATGAGTTATTTTATTTATACGATTGAATATACATATAATTGGCAGTAAATATGACTAAATTTCCAGGAGTATACCAAATTATATAGAATAATTGAGATATCGTTGGGACATCGTTGGCAAATAAAATTGGGGCAATAATGGGATATCCTCGCAGGATGTTCTGAGATATCCTTGGGACATCCCAGGGATATTGAGATTTCCGCTCTGTACGATATTATTCGCAATATCCCTAGGATGTCCTGGGATATGCCCAAGATATCCTGGGAGATAAAGGAGATATCCTGCTGATATCTCATGCTGTGGGGGTACATGATTATTCCATACAAGGATTCTTGGTAGCTTTTTGTATACTTGGCGATGATTCGCGTTTGCGAATCTTGATTTAAATTTGAAATTAAAACTTTGAATCTAAGAAGATGGAGATTTGGAAGAAGTGACTGAAAATCTAGAAATTGTTTATACAACGTGAACCACGTAGTTTGCCACGTACGTAGCTGCCCTTAGATACACACGTATCCTTTCCAGTTTCAGGGGGATTACTAGCCACGTACCATTTAACTTGATCACCGGGCAATCTGGCCTCGTTTCAACCTACATCCTACGGTTACTTCAACGCCTCCACTAACAAATAGCATTGTCGACTACGTGCCAGGGTGTCCTGATTCGATTTGCACAACCGTGACAGTCAAGCGCGCCATGGAAAAGCTTGGACGCATTACATTCAGTGGGCACAAATGTCAGGAAACGTCCTATGTCCTATATACGTCCTAAAAACGTCTTTTGGACATTGTACGTTCTAAAAACGTCTTTAAATTTTGTGATGATCACTTAGCACCCCCTATACACAAATGCAATCCTAAAGCATACACAAACTCGCAGGTGCGCGCACACACATACACAAAAATGTATAAAAAACTATACCGATCCCAACGCATTAATTTAATTAAATATGTTTTCTTTTCCTGAGATTAGCAAAAATGATTTTAAAAAATCTTCCCGCTTCGCGGGCACATTCTCATCGCGTACTTCGCGCGCGGCTCGCTTCGCTCGCAAGTTTGAGCGCGCCCAGGGCGCGCACCTGTTGTATTTCGCGCTTCGCGCTTGATTATATGTTTATCTCGCGCTTCGCGCTCGATAATGTATTCACCTCGCGCTACGCGCACAGACACATTTGCCTGACGCTTTAAGCTCAGTTTCTCTAGGTTTTCACACTTCGTGTGCTCGCTATTGCGCGCTTTGCGGACTAATACTCTCTTAGTGAGCTTCATCGTTATGACCTACTTTTGGTTTAATTATGTCAGTTTTACATAACAAGAAGAACTAATTTACTGAAGGTTCTATCGACCTTGAGGAACACATTCTCATCAAGACACTCGCGCTTCGCGCTCGATATTTGGTTTAAACATCATGTAAACCTCGCGCTTCACGCTCGTTTCTGTTAATCGTATAATAGAAAACCAAAAGTTTGAGCGCGCTTACAACGCGCGCGATTTGGTCGTCGCGTTTCGCAACGACCATATGTTATGTTCTTCAGATGAAAATGACTGAATTTTTGCATTTGATTTAAAATGAAGAAGGAAATTCCTCTACTTCAGCGTATATTTCCGTATCTTTCTAATAAATCATACAGTCAGAAAGATTTTTTTCAACTATCTGAAAAGGGGAGAAAAAAAGTATCTAGGTCGTTTTTGGAACATACATCTTGCTTTTTAATTCATAATCAAACCGACCCCTTGACTACCATGTGATTCACTATCTACTTCTGACCATATTTCAAAACCGCCTTTCAACACCCCATTTTCTATGATTCTACTTTCGGATCCCTTTTTCTTTGTCTCAGGTACACATAGAATATCTAGCTTCCTTGCGTGCATAGTTTCTCGTAATTCTCTTATCTTAAGATTATTCACCCCCCTAACAGTCCAGACACCCAATCTCCATTCATCGGCTGAAACTCGACCTTTACGTTTACCGTGTGTATGCATTTCGTCAATCAAAGTTTCAGTCCATTCAGAGGCTATTTTATTGTTTGTATTATTCATTGTTTAGATTGTATACCCAACTACCACCTTTATGCGCGAAATTTGTTTTGCGAGTCGAAATCATGTCCAAGTTAAGTAGTGATTCGTCGTATGGTGGACAGTCTAGTTGTAACGTCAGTCCCACCAAAACTTCCGTTACGGGGAGGGGGTGAGGACAAGGAATGGAAACCGAGGGAGTCGCAATTGGTTGATGTTTTATGCTGAGAAGGTCACCAGCCTTCAGCAGCGTTGTATTAGATAGGAGTTCATATGTTCCGATCTGCCAATTCCCGGCCTAC
>CAKNYM010004767.1:0-19968 GCA_932195095.1 Andricus curvator | reverse complement strand
GGTTTGAGGTTTGTGGGTTGGAGGTTTGTGGGTTTGCTGTTTGTGAGCTTGTGAATTTGTGGTTTTACGTTTCTGTGTTTGAGGTTTGTGGGTTTGAGATTCGTGGGTTTGAGGTTTGTGGGTTTGAGGGTTTAAAGTATAATTTTTATTGGTTTGAGGTTTGTGCGTTTGAGGTTTGTGGGTTTACGGGTTTAGGGGTTTGAGTTCTGTGGGTTTGAGGTTTGTGGGTTTGAGGTTTGTGGTTTTGAGGTATAATTTTTGTGGGTTTGAAGTTTGATGTTTGTGCGTTCGAGTTTTGTGGGTTTGTGGGTTTACGGGTTTGGGAGTTTGAGGTTCGTGGGTTTCAGCGTTGTGAGTTTGAGGTTTGTGTGTAAAGATATTACCGATTTCATGGTTTTAAAAGTGTCGAAATTTCGTTGTTCAGCTACCTTGGCAAGTTCATATTTTTTTAGGTTAGTTTTTTGCAGAAAACTAAAAAAGTAGCAGTGCGACATGAAATTATAATTCGTTACGAGTACTTGAAAAAAAAATTATTAGAATCGGTCAAAAATTGAGCAGTCAGCAAAATTTTGAACAAAATTTTGTAAAAAAAACTCACTGTCGGCCGTCCACAAATTACGTATGACGATTTGAGGTCTCGAGAGGTTTGGTAAAATTTCACTGTTTCAAGTAGAAATTGGATATGTTAGACCAAAAATTAATTTTCTCTTGAAAAAAGGCGTGATTCATTGCGTTCAATGTACAAAAGTTGTGCAGGAAATTAATTTGAAATCTATTGAAATCTTTTCAAAGGCAATGCAACATACGATTGCCCACTTTTAGAAAAATGTAATCGTCTATTTTTTGTTTCAGATTTAAGTTCAGGGTTCGACTGCTTACCTAATGGTGCTCCTATTCCGTTCACTCCTCGTGCCAGAACTTCTTATTCTCGAGACATACAGCATTCTCCTAAAAGGTTTCTTCAATTATATAATATATTTATTATATATTCTGGTTCATTATGAAATTGATTCAATTTCAATTTTTGAATATTAGCATAGTTATCAATAATATTTTCTCCTGCCAGGCCTTGTTCTTCGGTCGGGTCTTCTCCTCCTGATGAAACTTCTCTTCCTGCCAGGTCCAGGTCTCCTCCTCCGAGGTATTCTTCTTTGCGCCTACGTGCAATAAGCTCTGAACAACTTAGATTTGTGCGGCTTATTCCTAACGTGAATCCGAACAGGCGATTCGAACTTCGAAGATACACGTTTCCTTCCGATAAACGAATCCATTTGATAGGAGCAGGTAAAGTCCGTCTGCCAATGCCAACCGAAGAGCAAAGTGTATTATCAACATCCAATTGTTACGTATTTGCCTTAGTGGAGAATAATGCAATTCTTCGTGGAATATTCACATTAAGGAAAAACATGCAATTTGATATTGAAAAACGGGTGAAAATGAACATGATCAGCGGCGCGGTTGAAGTTATGACCCAAACAGAAACCCAGGAAGCTCCCTTAGGCAGGCGTCGGCCAATCTCAAAAAATTTCGAAATAATATTTGTATCTCGCGTAGAAAATGGTCAGCCGAGTAGTCGGGACCCGACTAGACCACTATTCTGGAAGAACTAATCTGGCGCGAATCACATAAGTCCAACTGGCATTCTGGTAACCAAAAAAAATGTATTTTAAATCAAACTTGTACAGAAGCGTTCATATATGGAAAGAATAACTTTGTAACAATTCAGAAATAAAAGCACATCTCGTCAAGGGCATGATGGTAAAATTTTAAATCTTTTACCGTGAGTGACAAGTATCAAGATAGAGATGAGGAGATTGGGATCACCTAGATGATCAACTGATCAGACATTAGTAGCATGATTTTCAAAAAATGGTAGAAAAAGATGTCATCCAATTTGGTGAATATTAATATAAAGTGTTAATTATTTTTGAATAATTATTTTTATTATTATCATTACACTGCCGAAATTTTCGGTACGACCGAAGTGCGGGTACTATTAAGAATCACCTCTGACCTTGAAACGCGATTACTCGTAAAAAAAGGTGCTAGAAACTTTTTTTTTAAACATCTTTTGAAATCCTATTGATCACTCAAGTTTACTGACATTCCTTGAAATTTCTTCAAATCTTTTAAATATTATTTATATCCTAGACATCTTTTTGAAAACTTTGAAAATGTCTGAATTATTAAGGAATTCTTTGAAATAATTTATACATTTTTAAATTTCGTTAAATTCCTTCGAATTATTAAACGTGTTTCCATAAAAATCATGTTTTTATAAATAAATCGCGTTTTTATAAAAAATCATATTATCATAAAAATTGGTGTTTTTTATAAATTGAATAAAATGAAATCCATGGAAAAGTCTTTTTTTGTACACCCTTGAAATCTATGAATTCCTCAAATATTGTGAAATTTCTTGTGATTGTAGAAATCTTTTTAATCTTATGAAATCTTATGAAATAATTGAAAATTCCTAAGAAAAGTGTAAATCTTTTGAAATTTTTTATAATCATAAGAAATTCTTTCAAATATCATGAAATTCTTCGTAATCTTTGAAAATACATTATATTCTTTACTGTCCTTTGACATTACCAAAATCCCTTGAATCTTGTAAAATCCGTAAAAATCTTTTGAAATTCCGTGCAAAATTATAAAATCTGTAATAATTTTTCAAATTCCCTTAAAATTTAAAAGTCGCTCAATTTGTCATTCCATTGCATTGACTCCTAATGTTTCCTAAAATTTCTTCTAATGACCTAAACCCCTCAAAATCTTTAAAATCTTTCAAATTTTATTAACTCTTTTCATGCTCTAAATTAATTTTAAATCCTTTTCAAATTTCTAAACCTTCTGAATATGTTTTGCAATTTTCAAATGCTTCTTACACATTTTGTCGAAATTCATTTTTCAAAATAAAAAATCAGTAAAAATATACGCTGGAATCTTCAGAAAATTTTTTTTTACCTATACGCTTTGAAATAATAAAAAAGTCTTAAAATTGTATTTCTGTCCTCGTTCCAGATCTTTTTATGATCCTGAAAAACATCATTCTCCTGAAAGGTTTTATCTATTCTTTCATTTAATTATTAAAATTTAGTATATTAATATATCTATTTCATGTATTTTTTACTTTCATTTTTTAAGAGTAAGGTTTATTATATATTTTATTTAATTATTATATATCCTACTTTGTTATAAAATTGATTAAAGCCTAATTTTTAAATATTTATCATACTCATAAATAATATTTCCTCCTGGCAGACCTAATTCTTCGGTAAGGTCTTGTCATCCTGATGAACCTTCTCTTCATGCCAGGTCTAGGTCTCCTCCTGCCAGGCATTCTTCTTTACGCCTTTCTATCTTTCTTATAAAGATGATAAATTTCCGATTTTAGTGACGTAAGTGTTCAGCCTGTCAATTCTTGAAATGTATAAAAAAATGTGAGAAGTTTGCAGAATAATATTAAGTTGGGGAAGACTGACTAGCACTTGATCAGAGCCAGAAAAAGGCAGTCTTCATGAGACGGTCCTGTCAAACGCCTAGCTGGACTCATGTCTGCCTCGAGAATCGTCTACAACAATTTTCAATAACAACGTACTTTTAGTGTTTAGAAAAATGTAAAACTAAATAAAAATATTCTTTGTGGTTCGTAGTAGAAACAAAATGTTAGACGCAAGTGGTAATTATTATGGGGGTTAAATTTAAAAATTAACTACTCATTTCTTTTTTTCAAGTTATTCTGAAGAAACATCTTGCACGTATAATCTGATACACCTAGAAACTATTAACTATTATGTCTAAAATTGACAAACACGTATTTTTTCCTGAAAGAAAATACATGTAAAACTTTATAGTCTTCCAGAAAACCAATAAATATAAATTGCTTTCAAAATGAACAAAATATGTGTTCATTTTGTTGGGAACCTCAGATATCTGGGGGATTAGAGCATGAAAATTCTAATAACAAAAATTTTGATCGCTGTACTGTTTCAGATTTTCTGGAAATATTCGCGAAGAAATATTCTTTGTTTTATTTTTCTTCTGGGCGGCATGCCCATGTCATCGACAAATTTCGCTAAAACCTAAAACATTATACAAACTATTATAAAAAATTTTGCAGCTACATTTTTGTCTTGAAACTAACTCTGACGCAATGTTAATATCTGAGAAAAACAAACTTGAGGTATATATCAGAGATAACGACTATACGATATATGTATAATGAAACCTAATCAAGCACTATAATATCCATTTGCGACATTGTTATTTGAAATCTTCATTATTACATCAATTATATTTTTTAACTGGAACGGAAACTTTGAACACGATTTTTCATTCTGATTTAGAAAAGAGAAATGTAAAAAAAATCCCTGTCCAAAGTCATAATTCGTGACAATTTGAAATGTTCTTCTTCAAAATTTTTAAAGAAAGGAGTAACTACATTTTTCAATCAGAATAAAAAATTGTATAAATAAATATAATTCTGACTTGGAACAGAGAAATTATATCATGAAACAGGAATTTTGAAAAAAAAATTTAATTCTGATTCATAAGGAGAAATTTTTTTCAAAAACCCCTGTCCAGATTCAAAATAATAATTCTTATGAAATTTTCTGTTCTAAATCAGAATTATAATATTGTCGTTTCAAAAATTCACTGTTTCAAATCAGAAAACTTCAAATTCTTTTTCTTGTGTTCTAGTAGATACTACACATTTTTCTTGTAAACGACCGATCTCGCTAAAAGGTAAAATATTATTTAAATTGTGATGTCAGTTCATTGGATTTACTAAGAACATTTTTCTCCTTGAAACTGACTAAAGAAACGTAAGCATCTAGGAAGGACAACATTGACGCCTATAGTCTAAGAGATAACGAATTTTCTTGGCGAATATAATAATACAATATATGTACAATTTCAAGTATATTTCTTTAAGATATACGCCAATTAGAATTTGTACGATTTAATCTACATTGTATCCCGATTGCTATTTTCTTTTAGGCTGTATTTGAGTTTGTGCAAAATAAGTACAAATTTATCTTAGTGTATTCCGGGGAATTCAGATCTTGTGTGTACAAAAATGGAATTCGGAAAGTGTCCTTGTTGATACAAAATTCGTACCATATGTGCACGTGCAAAGTGCAGAGTCATTCAGCAGGTTCTCTCAACAGCCTGCTACACCTTTTTCGAGCCAGGTTGTTCGTACATCTCTCTGCAAACACAGGCTCAATTCTTTGAATGGCATTTCCGACTCTAAATATGAAATGATTATGCGGACCAGATGTTGGTGTGCAGAAGTAAACTTCTTCCATCAGAAGTTCTTCATACCATCTGGTCCTGCAGCGGAAAAGTTGATGTTATGTTATGAGGTTGTCGCAATGCTTGTTGAAGCGGATGACATTTTCATTGTTTTCTTCGGAATGGAAGCTTCTAATGTGTCCCCTGAGAGTTGACATTTTTCTTGTATCTCTTCCCTATTCCTTTACACACCCCCCACACACTTTCATGGTGGTGGGAGGGCGACCTACAGTTTAAGGTGGGTTCCGAACCACCAAGAGCAACAGCTTTAGGTACTTAGAGAACCTTTTTCTTTAGAGGTACCGGTCCCACGACTCTCCGGAGATGAACAACTTCCTTGCTAGGCCAGTGTTCACCGCATGCGCCGCCAAGGCTCTTCCAGAGTGCGAGGCGGGGATGGAACCCACAAGCCGACAGAATGGGTTCAAAGCCTATGCCTTAACCCCCACGACCATCGTCTCACTTGGTGCCAATATTTTTGAGATCTTGTATACCTCTCTTCAAGAAGGCTCTACCTCGTTTGGTTTGAGTGGATTTTTGACATAAACAGGAAGATCGCTGAAAAGGCGCGATGGGTCAGCGAGAAACTGTTGATTCCCATAACCCATCCCTCCGTCTTCTGTATTCTCCATCGTGAGTGAGATAATATCCGTATTTTGTCAACAATGTGCTGCTTGATTGTCAGAGACTTTGACTTTTTTAGTGTGTGATGGTAGATCGTCAGTTCTTTGGCAAACTTTCAAACACTTTTCGTGAACCACCTGCCGGATGCTATGTACTATGGTCTTCTGATCCATCACTGGTTTCAGCCTTCAATTTGAATTAACCAAAGCTATCGCAACACCATAAACTGAAAATTTGATGGTCCAGAGGTCGGACTCTTCCGAGATATCCTCACGAAGGAAGGCATCCATTCCAGCCAGATCTTTGGGCTTAGGAGGAACCTGCATGTCAATATTCCTCCTTGTCCTGAAATCGCGATCATCTCTCAGAAGGTGCCTGCTTTCCGCGGTTGGTCTTAATGTCGCTGCCTCTTCTTCGTCTGCGTTTGATTTCGCAATGACTGAATCGAAACGTGCTGAAGCTCTGGGTGTTTCTGGCACCACAGAGTGTGCATGCGCGCCATAGAGCCTTCCTGGAAAGGGATAATGCTAATAAAGTCTGGCTTCGTCTAAAAAATAAGACATCGAAAAATGTCTTCACTTCGTCTCCAACATGTCTTGATTGTGGGTTATTTAAGTCAGAACCAAGTCGAAGAAATTTTACTCGGGTTTATACTGTTTTAGGCATCATTGGCAGGCGCTAAAATCGCACTTCTGATGGACGTGTAATAAAAATTGTCACATCAGTTTTAACGCACTTAGTAACTACATTTTTTGCCTGCAAAATGAGTGGAATGAAATGTAAATGTCTAAGAAGGATAACCTTGACGCCAATTATATCTGAGATAACGACCATACGATATATGTTTTTGTAAAATCTAATTAAACACTCGAATAATCCTTGGTTAAATTGTTCATTAAATTCTTCAGTAAAAATAAGCAGTTTTTCCTCAAATTAGAAAGTATGAGGACTGTTTCTACTTTCGTCTTATTCGTGGCACTTATCCTCAATTCAATTGGTGAATTTAATAATATAATACATATATAATTATAAGCAAATTTTTGTAAGCTATACGCAAATTAGGGGTTGTGCGATTTATTCTATATTCTATTCCAATTGCTGTCGGCTTTCAAATTTGATTTGAGTTTATCCGAAATAAATACGAATTTAATCTGAATTTATTCCGGGCGAACCCAGAATGTGTGTGATGAAAAAGATGAAATTCAAAAAGCATCTCTATTGATACGAAATTCGTACCATATGTACGCGTGCACATATGGTACTATACGAAATTACGTAAGACGATTTGCGGGTTGAAGAGGTTTGGTGGAATCTCACTATTTTTTATTATTGGGGAGGGGGGAATGGAAAATTTTAAATACGAATTTTACCAAAAAAAACTTATAAATCCATAGATATTAGACCGTAGAGAAAATTCGATCAGAAATTCGATCTCTTAGACCAAAAGTGAATTATTTTTCGAAGAAAATTCGTATTTTATTGCGCTTGAATTACGCCCAAAATTGAGCAAACATTTTTGAAATGAAAAATCATTTTAAATTATCTCAGGAATCTTGAGGAAAGGGTTTTATTTTCTTGACACCTTTTCATAAAAACCAATAAAAATCATGGCTTTTCACGTTCATCTCGAGAGAGATTGAAAATTTCAAAAAACAATGTTAACAAAAGTTGTAGACTTAGTCAAAATACACATTTTATGTTTCATACATTTTTTTATGAATATTTTTTTCTAAATATCTTTTAGAATTTATTATTATTATACCATTAAGCCATTTCCCTTTCGGGGTAGGTGTGATTTGCTCGGACAATGATTCAAATTATTCTCAAATTGTTTTAAAATTCTGCAAAATAATAACAATTTTTTTTAAATCTTTAAGATTGTTTTTAAAAAATTTTTGGAATCTTTTTTTAAAGAAGAGGAAGTGGGAGGGGGGGGGATTAAAATGTAAATTTGTCTCATGTTTAATTAAACCGGCACTCCACCGTGCGATTTTCGACCTAAAGAAGAATGTACTTCTCTTTTTCTTGTTGCAGAGTTGAGTTTTGAGTTCGAATGCTTACCAAATGGTGCCCCTATTCTGTGGGTTCCTCGGTCCAGACCTTCTTATTCTCCTGAAAGACATTATTCTCCCGAAAGGTTTCTTCAATTTATTGTTTATCAATTTTTCAATAAGAGGGTATCCAATCCTTCTTTATTATAAAATTTATTAAATTTTGTTAAATTTTATTAAATTTTATTATTTAAACATTCTTCATAATTATAAATAATGTATCCTTCTTCCAGATCTCATTCTACGGTCAGTTCTTTTCCCCCAACGGAGCCTACTCTTCGTGCCAGGACCAGGTCTCCTCTTGCCAGTCGTCCTTTACGCATACTTGGATATAGTCTTGAAGAACTTAAATCTGTTCGGCTTATTCCCAATACGAATCCGGAACGGCAATTTCAAATTCGAAGATACACTTTTCCTCCCGAAAAACCACTTCGATTGAGAGGACCAAAAAATCTTCAGTCCATGCCAACCGAAGAACAAACTGTATTAGCAACGTCCAATGGTGACGTATTTGCAATAGTGAAGGATAACAAAAAACTTCGTGGAATATATGCACTAAGAGATCGCAGGGAAATTAAAATTGAAAAACGGGTAAAAATAAATATGGTGAGTGGCGCGGTTAAATATATGACCCCAGAAGAAATCAAAGAATCTCCCTTAGGCTTGCGTCGCCTAATCTCAGCGAATTTTAAGAAAATATTTATACAGGAAAACCCAGGGCTCAATGGGAATCTTTTGTCATCCGAAGTAGGGTCAAAATGTTAGAAGTAACAGGTAATTATGTATGGGGGTTCAATTCAAAATCTGATGCACCTAGTATTGCCGATTATATTGCAAATTGACAGAGATCCCTAAATATAAATTGATTTCAAAATTTAAAAAATGTGTTTATTTTTTTTTTTTGGAACCTCACATATCTGGTGGTTAAGAGCATACGACAGAAGATATCATTTTTTCTTATAAAATCATGTTTTTATAAAGTTTTGAGTTTACGCAGTAAATCCTAGCATATCAAACCACTTAATAAGGGAAAGGGGGTAATGTGGCGCGGCGGGAAATGCGGCTCGGTCGCTTTTACAAAAAACTGCATATTATCAACGAGAGACAATAAGTTCAGTGAATGCATTTATAAATTGCAATTTGAAATAGTGAAAAAATTAGGTTAATTAAGATGATCGTTAAATTTTTTATTTGAAATGTTTGTTTTGGATGTTTCTCATCCAAATTATCATTTTTTATTTAGTATTAAATCATTTTGCTCTAAATATATTAAAACTTTGTTGGCATTGATCTTCTAAATTTTTCCAAGGATGCTTCGTGTAACAAATAGGTAAAGCTAATTAACATCTGCAAATAAAAGTATTATTCCAGTACCATATACAAGCGGCAAATGCGCTGCGGAAGGCCATTTCAGTGGTAAAATTTTGGAACATTGCATTTATATGCTCGAAGAAAGATTAGTCTGTCAAAAAGGAAAAAATTTTCAACAAAATTGAATGTCATCGTAATAAATGAATTCGTAACTAAAATTATGGATCTTAGACGTGGAGAACACCACTTGATCTTAAACCAAAAAAATTAATGCTTTGAAAATGATAAAGGAAGAAAGCCAACAATGGAACAGTTAAATTTTCAGGAGAAATTAATTTTCAGAAGAAAACAAATGTCAACAGAACAGTTCAATTTTGATCCAACGAAAGTAATTTAAAAAAAGGAGTTTTCAACACAATAGTTCAATTTTCAGCCAAAACAGATTAAATGTCAACCAAGCAGTTGCATGTTCTTAAAAAAAGCTGGATTCCTATCAGAAGAGATCAATAACCGAACCAAAAAGACAAATTTTCAAAAAATGTTAAATTTTCAACTAAGAAGAGGTTTTTAGTTGAGAAAGGAAAAATGTCAACAAAATTGTTTAATTTTCAAGACCAAAAGGCACATTTTCTACAAAACAGTTGAATTTTCAACCCACAAATACGAATTTCCAAAAAAAAAGTTATTTCCAACCAAATAGTCGAATTTTGAACAAATAGTTGGATTCTGAAGCCAAAAGGACGTATTTACAACAATGCAGTTGAATTTTGAGCGAATAATTAAATTTTTTACCAGATAATAAAACTTTTTACCAAAAAATAATGATTTTAAACCAAAAATATAATAGTAAAGGTTTTGAACAAAAATAATTAACTTCCAACCGAAACTAGTTGGATTTTTAACTGAAAAGATGCATTTTCAGCTGAAGTTATAAATCCTTGACAGGATTAGGTGAATTTTTAGTTAAATAATAAATTTTTCACCAATGAAACAAATTAGTCCATTTTTCAGCCAAAGAACTGTTGGTCAAAAATGGCTGGTTAACGAACTCGTCCTTTCTTTTTAGGCCTTAGGGCCATGTGACGAGTGGGTCACGTGACCGGATTCCTACCTTACCGACACTTTTTTTATAATAAATAAGAAGCACTAAGAAACGCGGCTCTGGTCCTAAATTTTTATAATTACATGGCCTTAAAGCAGTATGCCAAATGTAAATCCAATCAGATGATTCTTTCGAAAGTTACCATGTTAACAGACTACAACGACAATGACGACGACAGACAGACACCGAAGTAAAATATAATTCTTCTCAATCAGTGCGACCGAAAACTTCAAGATTTGATTAAATCCGCCAAAGCCAATTCTCCCATAAAACAAATACCTTCTCATTGATATAAAAATGTAAAAAATTTCAATTCATACATTTGTCAATTTTTTAATAACGGAAAATAAAAAATAAGCCGTCCTTTAATGTCTGGGACGTCATTTCTCAACTACAATCTTTCCAATTTATTGTCAGGGTCTCAAAAATTCAATTATTTTCAAATTATACATTCAAAACTTTAACTAAAAATTGAATTTATGACAGTTTTTAGGATGAAACAAACAGAAATCAGGTATCTATTATATCATGTATTATCAAGTTACGTTTAAAATGATTGAATAGATTTTTCTAAACTTAAAAAATGAGATTTCAGTACAAGAAAAACTCACTGTCATTTTTACTTCCAAAATTAATGAATTCAAACTTGAAGCGTTAAAAATTAAACAATTATATATTATGTATAAAAATGTATGTTTACGGACTCATTGAATTACTTGATAAATATGCAACTATCAAGTTATTATTAATTATTATAGGTATTTTTTTAATTTGTTTAGAGTTTACACTTATTTAGATTTGAATTTACCGCGCTAATCTCGAATGTATTCGATTAGTCTTTCGTTCGATTATTTGGCAACGAACGAAAGGAAGGAAGACAACTTTGTAAAAGTGACGAACAGTAAACAGATAAACTGGGAAAGTCATGTGGATAAATCGCTTTAAATAATTCTCAATTCACCTCATTAATCATTTACGCAAAGTTTTTAGACTGGGCGAGGTGTTCATATCAAACTAGAATTGTCCACTAGAATTATCCAGCTCTCTAAGATTTCCGACAGTGAACTTCGAGAAAGCGTTCGTCTTTGCGTGAAAATGTTAAATAGATTGAGAATTGAGACGAATTGTACACAAAGATCCCACTCTTCTTTTTAGTATATATAAAGGTGCGTATAGACTTAATGCTGTAACTTTTTGGCATTATAACCTCACTTTTTTATTTTTTGCTCCACGTGTCAAAAAACTTTTCAATCAAATGGTCGAATGTGCAAACAAAAAAGATTAAAGTTCAATCAAATATTAGAATTTTCAAGAAGAACCAATTTGTTAGAAAGCAGTTGATTTTTGATCAAAAATGTTCATTTACAACCAAAAAAGCTAACTTTTCTACCATGGAAGCTGAATTTTCAACAAAAGAGTGAAGTTTTTAAGCTAAAAAGTCTAATATTGTAGAAAACAGTGTCTTAAAAAAAATAAATAGATTTTTAACAAAAAATACCATTTTCAATAAAAAATATAAATCTTTAACAAGCTAGTTGAATTATCAACCAAAAAGTTGAACTTTCAAAAAACAAGAATAGTTATCTACCCAAAAAGACTACTTTTTTACAAAAATCATTAATTTTCTACCAAATCGTTGAATTTTCAACAAACAAGAATAATGTTATACCCAAAATGACGACTTTTCAACAAAATTCTTAAATTTTCCAGCAAATAGTCGAATTTTTATCTCATTAAATATCCACGATAAAGTTCCAACTGAAAATGGAATAGTTAAATTTTCAGATAAAAACTCTGATAAAAAATTAACTTTGAGTAAAAATACCAATTTTTTTTAAGAAAATTGTTAAATTTTCAACCAAAAAGGATGAACTTTCGACCAAGAAGATTAATGATCTATCAAAAAAGATGAATTTTCAACAAAATACATGAATCTAACGACAAGTTTCAGAATATTTTTCAAAATTTTTATATAAAGCTCATTGATCAATACGTTACAAGGATAGTTGATGCGACAGATTATAGAGAGTTTTAAACTCTCTGTAAAAGTAATGATAATTGTTTTAAAATATTTGAATAATAAAGTTTAATGTTCCTTATTAATTAAATAAAAATTAGAAGGTGCCTGGTGTAAAAAAATGATCGTGTTGAAATTATTTAACCCTCATTTACTGAATACTTTCCATCAAAATTGCAAGGTAAATGAGTTTAATGTGTTATGAATAAAATGAATTGTTATGTCTGAAGAGGATTTTGCATATAGTGCAGATCACGTGTACCGTACAGGTTGGAACACGTTTTTTGACACCTATACGGCATTTTTTTTTTACTGAAAATTGTCTTTGGAGCAACTTTTAAGTCTAATAATCAAAATAATTACAATTTCGCTCACTGTTATGTACTTTTCACACTCGACATTTCAGCATGTTTCGTTACAAGCGAAAAAGTGAAACAGGGATCACTGATTTTGAGGATTGGGTTAAAGCCATCAAAGAAGTAAAACTCGAAAAAAAGGGATAAGAGCCAAATAAGTGTTTACTAAAAGGTTCACTGTGACATTTTGGAATTATTTCTTAAACTTATTTTTCATTTTTTAAGAGGTCTCCCAACCTACACGACAAAAATTTTGTTTGCTTCGGCTGTACATATTTTTTGCATCATCATTATGTATGTTTTCACAAAATTGAGCTATTTAATAGACCTTCAAAAACGGTGTAATAAAAGCCCAAGAAGATCATCATGGAAAAAAGTTATGGGCGAATATGAAAACTGTCCCATCCTTCACTTCATTGTAGAAATAATAGTCAGCCTCCAAATTAAATTTGGTTTGTTGGCCATGGCTCGAGCATGAGGTTCAGCTATAACATTATTGCGAGTTCCTAAACAGTGTGCACATTTATCATTAATTAATCTCTTATTTTTCCATGTAATAGCTATATTATTAAAATTATTTTCCGTTTTTGAAACCATGCTAGTTTTCATGTTTTCATACAAAATACTATTCTTATGAATGTGTTTAACTGTTTTATTATAGTCATCTCTACTAGCTGCAATAGCTGAATTACACTTATCAGCTTTTACAAAAATTAAATCTTCATGGTACTTTTGAAAATTATCAACTAACTTGAAACAGTTTTCTACATTATTAAATTTATTCATATTATTATTATTCAAACCTACTTGAGTAGGAAGAGAAAGAACTTGAGTACGGCAATTTAAAAAAATTAATTTGTCAGTTTTTCCTCTAATTGGAAAAGATGATTCTAGTTTCTATACTTGTTATCTTATGAGGATAATTGTCCTCTTCGTATTAGGAAGCCAGACAAGCATGCTCCTTGGTGGAATTCTAGGCTTTAGACTTTGAAAAAAAGGCTAGGAGACTATTTAATAGAGCCGGGAAAACTGGAAACTAAGATTTGTATAAGGTTAGTGTAGCAAGAAAAAACCAGGACGAACAGGAGATGCAGCGTTTCTAGACATAGAGCGTGCCTTCAGTAACACCCGTACGAAATCCATATTCAATTCTGCTGAGGAACATGGTGTATTTAGGTACCACTGTTAATAGGTGGATGCGCTCTATGCTGTGCGACACTACTGTCCAATCTTCGCTCCATGGTTGCAACGTGAGATCGAAGTTAGAAAAGGGTATGTGCGCAAAAGATGTTTTATGCTCTACCCTGTGGGCACTCGTCATCAACTATTTAGTTCGTTAGTTAAATTGATCATGTTTTTATACACAAGGGTATGTAGATGACCTTGCTATCATATTAACAGGAAAACATGAGGAAACTTTAGTCAAACTCATAGAAAATACTCTCAGCATTTTTGAGGATTGGTGCAACCACTATGTCCTATCTATTAACCCAGATAAAACTAAACTTTTGGTTTGTACGAGACGCAGAAAACTGCCAGATCTTGTGAACCCTAAGTTCTATGGCAAGAAAGTCGACTTCACCACATCATCTAAGTATGTAGGCGTCATTTTTTACCCTAAATTAACATGGAAACTAGACTTTGATGCGGTAGTGAAGAAGGCCAAAGAAGCGTTTTGGGCTCGCAGAGGTGCATCTGGAAAACCCTGGCACTCGAAACCAAAGTAATTTACAGTAAAATTGGAATTCATCTTAGCTGTAGCACTGCTGCACTTCCTCATTAGGCAGAAGGCTGCGGCGAAGGCATACAGACTTTCCCTAAGAAAGGGTCACAGAGATTTTGGTTTCCTTGACCTGCATTCATGAAGCCCTTTCAGATGATCTTCCCGAAAAGGGAGGATTAGCACGATGAGCAGAGGAGAAGCAATTTATTTACAACAGGAGGACTCTTCTGACATACAGACGGTTCTGATGACTCGCTTGGCTCTGGAGCTTTATTACTTGGGATGAAATCTAGTGCGGAAATAACCATCGCACTGGGCAAATTTCCTACCATATTCAGAGCCAAAATCATGACCATCAAGACAGGAGGTACTACAGGAGATACGTGACTGTGGGTTTTTTGATAAAGACCATACTTACATATGCTTGCAATGTCAGGCTGCTTTGGAAGCTCTCCAATCGAAGCAATTTACGTCCAGTCTTCTCTGGAGTTGCCTACAAGAACTTCTTGAAGTCCTTGATAAAAACTGGGTCAACCTGGACTGCAAAAGCCCTCAATGGACCTAAACCATACTGCGGAGTGTCGTAAACTTCGGCTCAGCATGCCATCGAAAAGTAGCTCTTGGAGGAACAAGCGAGGTATTGAAAGATGGGTAAAGGAATAACACATTCTAAAAAATTTATCAAAGAAATATGCTTAGGAAAATCTAAAAAAACTCCGGTATAAGGAAAAAAAGCTAGTAAAAATGCTCACGGGACACTGTGCTTAAAGAAGCAAACAGATCAAATTAATAGTGGGCGCGGCATTACCCGACGGGTAGGGTAAGTTGAAGCACGTGTACTTTTTTGAAAGACTTAATAATTAGGTATTTTAATTGCTGTAGATTCAGTTTTTTCTGTGAATTAGGTTTCGATTTTCAACAAATGAGACGAATTTTCCACTAATATGATGACCTTTAACTACAGTAGTTAATCTTATAGTTTCAAAAATTGTTGACACAAAAAAGTTCATTTTTAACCTGAAAGATGAATTTTCAATCCAAAAGATCGAATTTTCTATCCAAAAAGACGAATTTTCAACAAAATAGTTGAATTTTTGAGCAAATAAGATTGCTTTTCAACAAAATATATGAAATTAAAACCAAATAGTTGAATTTTCAACGAAGCAGTTGAGCTTTCAATTTTTAAAAATTTTCAAGTATACAGTTAAATTTTCAACCCAAGAGTTGAATTTTCAACCAAAAGAGATACATTTTTCACAAAAAATGTAGTCTTTAAATTTTCAGTTAAAAAATAAAAAGTCCCAAAAGATATTAAAACTCTTAACCAAAGGGATGAATTTTCAACTATAATGAAGAAATCTTCAGTTAGAATAGTTAAATATCGACTTTTCGTTCCGGATTCTCAACCCTCGAAATTCTGTAAAAGTGTTCGAATTGCAGCAAGAACTTGTAATTTCTAGTAGAATAATTTTGGCCCTTTTGTACTATTTTAACGGTTTTTTAAAAACCAGCGGAAAATTACGAAAATAATTCCACTTCCAACATTAAAAGTCTTTGCAAGAATTCGGACAATTTTACAAAATTTTACAAGAATTGCAAATTCAAAAAAAATTACATTATTGTATATCATTAAATTTTATTGTGAAAATACATTACCACAAGAAAATTTACGAAAATATCATTGCAATTTCTTAATGATGTTATGTGTCAATGTTGTCACTTTAAAGTTATCTGACTTTCTCAAGGTAAAATACTTATGTGTGCGAGAGATTATATGCTACTAAATTGATAAGGTGATACTAATTGAAATTTTTCATCGCACGAAACATCAGAATATTCATTAGTTACGCTGCCCTCAAAAATTCTGCGTTGATCAGTTTTTGCTACATTTTGAAAAATGAGAATCCTTTATGCGCTGATATTAACCTTGGATGTTATTTTTAATTATATTGGTAAGTGAATAATAAATCAATATAATTTTTTTATAGTAAGTACGTCGGAACATCTATTATACATTAATTGATGTAAAATACTATGTAAACTCTTTGATAATAAACAGATATTATTATTAATTTGATTTCTTCCTTACTCCAGTATGGTAATCAGAAAGATTTTTAAGAGTTATTTGAATCAGTGTTTTACGGTCTCTTTTCTCTCTGAAAAAAACAATTTCTAATTTTGATTATGACTCTTAAGTAAGGTAAAATAGATGGAGTGTATAAATATATACTTTTTTTATTATGAAGTAATCACTTGTATATACGTTATGTTGGTGGAGATGACGAAACCTAGATTTACAAATTTCACAATACCTCTCTATTATTGTTCCAATGAAATTAAAAATGTTGCACAATCGCTATACAGAGATTCTTATGACAGGCTGTAACTGACTTATACAGAATAAAATAGAATGATCGAATTCCAAGTTTAGTATTTTTCATACATTTTTTAGAATAAAAATTAATGAACCTTTTTTGTTTTTCACAGAAATATCATCAAGTATGCTGCCCCAAACAAGGGACTTTCTGAAAAATTTTGGGACAAGTAACGAACAAGCGAATCATCAAGGTAGACCTAGTACAAATAAAAATTGATGAAAGAAGTATTAAATAATAGACAGTTTTTAAATTAACAGCTTAAAGCTACATATTAATAATCTTTTAAAACAGAAAATATTTTACACTTTTTTGTCGTTTGTTAATTTAATCAACATTTTTTCCGTATCCCAATCAAAGAGTAAGAATTTCACTTCCTTGCAGGGAGGTTATTTTGAAGTTTTTTGCATCATACAAATACGATACTTAGGAACTAGCAACATTTTTTTTTAGTTTTTTCAGAGAACCAATATTTTCCTTAGATAAATACTCGCCTAACTTTTTTATTGGCAAATTGAGTGATTACGCTGTCTAAGTCTAAAGAACGGAGTAACTCAGATTCGATACACAAAATTGCTAAGCTGTTAAGGCGATCTTTTGTCATTGTGGAACGCAAATAGTTTTTTATTCTTTTCAAACAAGAACGATCTTTCTGCGCTACAGTTGGTCACAGCAGTAGTAATGAATATTCTATAGGCAATTTCAACATTCGGAAACACACAAGACAAATCATTTCTACGGAGAAATCTCAATAACTATAAAATTGACTTTTGCTGAATTTGTTTGGCATAACAAAATGCGTAAAAGTGAACAAACTCATCGTCCAATGAAGATTCAAAGTCTGAGTGATAGATTTCTCTTAGTAATTTTGGTTTCTCACAAATTTCATTTGATTCTAGCTTATCAAATTGAGTGATAATGGCAAAGTTTTCGTAAATAACTTGATATTTTGCACATCTTTCTTCTAGTTCAGTTGACAACCTATCTAAAATGACGTTGAAAGTATTGACTCGGATCGCGTCCTGACCCGAAAATTGAACTTCACTTCTCTTGTTTCGTCGACACGTAGTTTCCTAATTTATTCCCGGGACAAATTTGACTCATACAACTGAGTAGTGAATATTTGGAGTGCTTTTTGTTCAAAACTATCGAATTCATTCCGAGTGCAAGCAACCATTTTTATGAGCCCACGGTACTGATCGATAACTTCAGCAATGCTGATGTCAACTTTTTGTAATTTCTGACTGACACCGTTGATTCTTGAAAGCATAAAAGACCACATAACCAGCATAAAAGATGCTAATGTGATTGATTTTGTTTTTTCAGTGGACCTTAAAATTTCCCACCGATGTGTCGACGCCGTGAAAAAATTATACAATGTTTGAACTACGTTGAAAAATAAAACTGCTTCTGAACAACATTCCACTGCATGAACCCCTACCAAATTCAAAGAGTGAGCAAAACATGGAGCATAAATAGCTAAACCATTGATTTCGCGTATTCGCGCTTGTAAACCCTTGTACATCCTTGAACAATTGCTGGCGTTATCATAAGATTGTCCTCTGCAGTCAATAAATTTCAGGCCGAAACCCTCCAAAGTAGAAACCACTGCATCTGCCAATTCTTGACCCTTGTGACTAGGATTCTTAATGAATAACAAAAAACGTTCTACCGGAATTCCATCGTCAGTGACATATCTAATTGCGAAGGCCAATTGGTCTACGTGTGATACGTCAGGTGTTGAATCTACTATGATTGCATAATATTTCGCTTTTTTAATTTCTTCAATTATAGTTTTCGACAACGTTTCCGCCATCAATGCAAGAAATTCTTCATACGTTGTTTTAGTTAAATAACTAGTACTCTCCCACAGGTTGAGAAGTTAAATTGCAATTGATTCTGTTTTGAGTGTTAGCTAATTGCTTCAGTTTAAAAACATTTTCTGTATGAAACACTAGAACCCGCGTGTTTCCAGTCATTCAAACCATTCCTTCCATTAAAAGAATAATCAGGATCAAATAGAAGACATGGTACACAAAAAACGGTACCCTGCGATTCCAAAAAAACGAGCCAAGAGCGAGATATTTCTTCCCCATTGCGAAGTTTCCTTTTGAACAATCTTAGCGATAGATATCTTGAAACTCCATCGTATTTTCTTTTTGAAATCTCAAAATTGAGGTTTATATTTTTTTGCATCCATGTACTGCTACATGATGTCGAACGAAATCATTTACCACCCATTTAGCTGGATCGTCACTTAAAATAATTTCGCTGAGAAGGATGCTATCCTTTTTTTCAGATGTAGTGTTCCGAGTTTTTTCATAATTGGAAGCATGTTTTGATGTATTATCGTTCAGAATTACGTCATCATCTGAAACCAAATATGGATATTTCTAAGAATACGATATTTCACAATTCGATTAATGTCACAGATGTCATTAAACATATCCAGTATTCCGCCCAGAGATACATAACGTTTCAACTCAGTAAAAAATTCAAAAAATTTTCTGTATAAAATTTCATTGTTAGAAAAGTATTTCACGTATTTCATGATTAAAAAACATAATAGATCTGTTTCAAAAATATTCAAATATGAATTTTTCTATGATTTTCTTAAAGGTTATACAAATCAATATATTTTTCAATAATAGATTTAAGACTTTCACGATGATCCATTATAATAAATTTAAATTAAAAATTTAAAGATTTTTCGGGTTTCAATCGTGTGCGAAACTATGAATGTTGCCGACGTTTCGTGAACATTGCAGTTCACTTCTTCAGGGCTGACCTGAAACTGAAGTTTCAGGTCATGTTGTTCTTATGTATGTATTCTCTACGATGCCTCTGATTGGCCAGAGCGCCCCCTGGTGTGGGCTGGTTGAACTTGATTGGCCAATCAAGTCTCTTTCAAAAACGCGGGAGGACGGAAAGCCACATCGGATTGGTATTAGATCCATTGTCCCTATTGCTGTTATTAGGGTGTTTTAAGATTTCGATTGCTTCTCTATGTTTTCTTGGAAATTTATTGTACGTTTTTGCGGATACGGTTGTTTTTTCAAAGAAAATGCTATGTCCTGTTTCAATATGATGCTCAGCTACTGCTGATTG
>CAKNYM010004764.1:0-10586 GCA_932195095.1 Andricus curvator | reverse complement strand
CGGGTTAATTCAACCATAATTCTGGTCAGTCTAACCAGAAAAAATAGGAAGGGCATATTTAACCAGAATTCTGGTTGATTTAACCAGACATTTTTTTGAGTGCGGTGGCGACTACATATTACAGGTTGTGAGTATTGCAGGTTGTGAGTATCAAATATTTAGCTTAGAACAGATCACAGAAAAAAGTTTGACAGTAAGGAAAAAAGTTTTCTGCGAATTTGTTGATCTAGAAAAAGCGTTTGACAAGGTGGATAGAAGTAAACTTTGGGAAGTCCTAAAAGAGTACAGAGTCAATGGATGGCCCCTACAAGCAATAAAAACAATACATGCTGGTACCAAAGGGAGTGTGACGGTTAATGCGAAACTAAGTCTCTGATTCGATATGATGCAAGGTGTTAGACAAGGATTTGTTATATCCTAATGAGTATTTCATATATTCATGGACAAGTGTCTAAGAATGGCCCTCTTCGACGAAGAAAGTGTGGATCTCGAGACAGTGAGGGTACGTGGGTTAGCGTTCGCAGATGATAAGGGTGTTGTGGCAGAGTCAATCGAAGACTTGCAAGGAATGTTGAACAAACTGGATACACGCATGAGGAGCATTGGCTTGAAAATTAACCTGAATAAAACAAAAATTATGTTGTTTGAAGTAAAGGATGAGAAAACAATGTGCAACATTGTCCTAAATGATGTGAGAATAGAACAAGTTGATAAGTACATATATCATAGTAGCCTATTCACTAGTGACGGAAAGATAGATAGATCGTACAAACGAGGGTAAGAAGGTTATCGGTAAGCAGGGCCCATTATCAAAAGTGAAAATATATCAAGTAAAGCTAAAAGGGAAATACATAATTCTATATTTATACCGACTATTAGAATGCTTATGTGTATAATGCATAAATGCGTCATGCGTAAATGCGTTAATGAGACACTAATTCGAAGAGACATAAGACATAGAAACACAAGAGCTTGCATGAAAAAATGCATGGACATGAAGGAAGCTAGATATGTATGCCAGGACAGAAAAGTGTAGCAACAAATACTTTATTAAAAAGTGTCAGTGGAGTGAACGTCGCCTGAAACAAAACACCTTGGATGCTAATGGCCTTGAGTGGGAAGCTTCACATAATGACTTTGTGAGGCTCTTCACTTGAGGTGATCGCTAGAGAGATTGATCAACAATCTGGGTCGGAGTAGTGTTGCGGAACGAACATGTCATTCAAATAAATAACATGGGTATTCTAGATCAATCTAAAAATGCATACCCCCTCCCCCACATTACTCCCTTCCTCACCGAGTGAGTCACGCCTACCCCGAAAGGGAAATGGCTTATTGGTATAAGAATAGATTTTTCAGGGTAGCTAAATAATGTAAAAAAGTTCGTATTTTGGACCAAATCGAGTGCGAATCACGAGATACGTGGGGAGAATGTGTGCGTTAAAGCCGAAGGAGCTTTAATAAAAGAGAATTCACAATCAACAAATTACAATTGTTGATGCTTTGACCTTCAATTTTAAAAGGCCTGTGCACAAATGTGGGGGAAATAGAAAGAACGAGCGCGTAGCACGAGGTACATATATTATCAGGCGCGAAGCAAGAGAACCAACAGTCGCGCGCCCTAGGCGCGCTCAAACTTGCAAGCGAAGCAATATTTATCAATTATTTAAACAATTTTCATTTGTTTAAACCATTTGTTTCGCCCGTCAATCTTGACAAGTTACTATTTTCTGGAATAATGACACTAATGAATGTTAAGAGTGATATTTTTGTGGAAGACTGTTTGTCATTATTCAAATAATTAATAATCATTCACTTGCGCCTTTTCCATGGAAAATGTGGAGAAAATGCTAGCTTTTTCTAATATCTTATACTATGTCGCTTATTATTCAGAATTTTCTTATCTCAGAGCTTATACCCTAACTTTTTAACAATAATCATTTTTTTAAACAATTTTTTTACAGTTTCGTTATGGATAGTTATTTTTTATATCGATTTCATTAAGAAAAGAAAATAATGATTAATAAGTGACCTAGTGTAAGAGATTCGAAAAAAAACTAGAATAAGGTCATCCACTGCTTTTTTTTAAGTTTTGCATATTAAAGTATATGCTCTAAAATCACTAATAATACCAGCATAGCGTAAAAAAAACTTTTTTCGAATTTATATTTGAAAAAGAAAAATTTGTAAATATTTAAAATTCCTATTGCTCTCGCGCCCATTCCGCCATTTTGATGTGACGTAGCACGCCGTCAAACGCTTGTAAATAAGCCGGGCGATTCACGTTTTTTGCATAAAAATGCAAAAACAGCGCTACCATTGGTACTTTGTGCTTGAATACAAGAGCACGACCGTCAAAAATCCAGGAAACTTATTTATATATATATACCCAAACGTGAGGAACAAAAAAATGGTACAAAATTGTTCGGCGTGACATGTGCCCTACCACTTTTTTTACATCAACAGTATATTATTGCGAAGATCATTTCAACGATAAGTAAATATCTTTATTTTGAATAGACAAAAAAATCAATTATTTTTTTCAATGGTATAAGACTCGTAATTGGCTTAGGTTCATCGGTGTTATATAGAGATGCCGGGATGTATGTGAGCTCTAACTTCACAAATCAAATCGTTCATTACGGTAAAGTATTTATAAAAGTAATTATGAATCTTATAATTATAAATTTTATAACAAAATTTTAAAGAAGTATTTATATAAGTATTTATAAAAAAGTGAGGTTAGGTTTTCTGGATGCAATATTGCTAATATTGAATATATGTTACGATTCGCATTTACTTCTTTTTTCGCTTTTACTCCTAAAGTCTTAGCAACGTTGAAATTGGAGCACTTCGTAAAAAAATCACTTGTAAGTGTTATCACCTTTGGAAAATTATCCCAACTGGCTTTAATGTATCGAGGCATACTGATACTACATGAAAATAAACCCTTTTAGCCAAAAAACGTTGATGATTAATTATTTCGATTGTTTTTATGAAACTGACCATGTGTTTTCTTCAGCTTTGACGGCGCGTAACGTCACACCATGTGTTTCATGCCATGAAGGCGCCACATGTTTAGTTTAAAAAATCGTAATTTCCGGTTTATATTTTGGCACTTTTTAATAAATTATTATAAATTATTAAATAAACAAAATTAAGTTTTAATTTCACATTTAAATTCTGTGGGAGTCAAAGTTTATAAAAAGCTTAACTATAAGGCAAAAAAAATTGTGGATGACCCTATTCTCTCCATTTTTCCTATGAAAAGGAGGAAGTGATTTTAATTGTTTAAATAATGACAATACTTGCAAGTGAGAAATTGTTTAAACAAATGAAAATTGTTTAAATAAGTGACAAATATCTTCAACAAAAAAACATTACCCTTAAAATTCGTTAATTGTGCCATGAATTTAAGAAAATACTAACTTTTCACGATTTAGTGAAAGAAAAATTATAAAAACAGAAATTGTTTAAAACATTGCGAAATATGTTAAATCAACATTATTATTGATTACATTCATCAACTATGTCATTTATCTCAGAAAATAGCAACTTTTCACTATTTACCGAGAAAAAAATTGTTAAAACAAATATTAATTGTTTAAACAACTTTAAATTAGTTAAAAAATACTAATAATGGTATTTTTTTAATTCTAAGTCCCTTACGTTACATTTTGTTATGAGTTATAACATAACGTTTCGGCGGCTAAAAGTGCTGGGGACTACTGCTGGCGACTAGATGTCCCAGCGACTACTATCGGCGCAAAAATTATAGGCATCTGCCTTTGAAGCTTAACAATTCAGCCAAAAAAAATGCTAGAGTAATAAGTAAATATTCATTTGAAAGCTGCAAGTGTTTCACGTAAATGAGCCCAAACACGTTAATGTAAAAATTTTTGTGTGCTTTGCAGACTGAAAAATGTATTTTTTTAATAATTTGAAAAAATTCATGAATATGAGGATAGCATTTGTGAACAAATTGCAGTTGGCAAATTTGAGAAATAATAAAAATTGTTGCTTAAAATTACAAAAATGTACAACCATACTATCTTCGGTTCTAATAAAGATATTAAAGCGATTCAAACTGCAAACTGTAACGGATAGGCTCTGTAATTATTTACAATCTCCTGGAAGGATGTGATTGTTTTATTTTTGGTGGAAATCGCGATATTTTTAGACATTTTTTTTGTTGGAAAACAAGTGTCGGAAGCAAAAAAAAGGGATCCCCGCAGTTTTCTCACACTTGTTTTCCGAAAAAAAATGTCTAAAAATATCGCGATTTCCACCAAAAATAAAACAATCACATCCTTCCGGGAGATTGTAAATAATCACAGAGCCTATCCGTTACAGTTTGCAGTTTGAATCGCTTTAATATCTTCATTAGAACCGAAGATAGTATGGTTGTACATGTTTGTAATTTTAAGCAACAATTTTTATTATTTCTCAAATTTGTCAACTGCAATTTGTTCACAAATGTTTTCCTTATATTCATGAATTTTTTCAAATTTTTCCCATTGCCTCTTGTATATGAAATAATGCTCTAAACTTGACTCTTCTTAAATGTGCCGAAAATTCCTTACCTTTTTTTACATTTTTCAATCTGCAAAGCACAAAATTTTTTTACATCAACGTCTTCAGGCTTATTTACGTGAAACACTTGCAGCTTTCAAATTACTATTTACTTATTACTCTAGCATTTTTTTTGGCTGAGTTGTTAAGCTTCAAAGGCATATGCCTATAATTTTTGCGCCGATAGTAGTCGCCCGGCGACTAAACGTCCTGGCAACCAGATGACCCTGATTAATCTTAAATTCCTTGAAATTAAACTTATTCAACTTACACAATTCGAAGGCTTATAATACACAATAGGCTTACAATAGTATTAAAAGGCACATTAAATGGCTATCTAAGCTTTTATTGTTATTTTGATGTTCATCTAGTTAACGAAATAAAGTTTTAAAAAATAACAGGAATAATCATTTTATGTCATATATTTAAAAAGGCTTTTAATTTAAGTTTAATTTGTGTTATTTAGTAAATATTACAACGTAAAATAGCCGCGCTTACGATTTTCCTTGCACAAGTTACAATTTAAAATAGTAGGTATAATTTAGTAAAATTTGAAGTAGATAGTTTCTTGTAAGTTGAATTAATAATAATTATTAATTCATTGTTTAATTTGGTTAAAAAGTCATATTTCTTGGTTGAAAAAGCAACTATTTTGTTGGCTATTCGTATTTTGCTTTAAAAATTCAACAATTTGATTGCAATTTTTTTCTTTCTTGAGTAAAAGATCTTTTTTTTTTTAATTTATCTCTTTCTGTATAAATTTCACTTTTATGGCAAAAAATTCAACTGTCTGGATAAAAATGAATCCGTTTTGGTTGGAGATGAACCTGTTTGTTAAAAATTCAACTGTTTTGTAGAAAATTTGTATTTTCTCCTGGAAAATTCAAGAATTTGATAGAAAATTTAACTATTTTGTTTAAAATGTATGTATTTTGTTGAAAATTCATCTTTTTAGGTTGAAAATCCCACTACTAAGTTGAAATATATTCTTAAAAGTTAATATTTTTGGATGAAGATTCATAATTTTAGTTGAAAATTTGTGTTTTCTCTAAGAAATTAACTTTTGTACATGAAAATTTAACTATTTTGCTGAACATGCAACTGATTGGTTGAAAATTAACTTTTTTTGTTGAAAATTCATATCCTGGGGTTGAAAATTTAACACTTTGGTAGGAAATTGAACTATTTGGCACAAGCTTCAACTTTATTGTAGAAAATTCATTTTATTATTGAAAATTAATTGTCTTAAATGAAAATTTAAATACACTATTTTTTGTTAAAAATTGATCTTTATTTGTTTAAAAATTCAACTATTTAGATAAAAAAATTTGCATGTAATTTGTTGAAAATTCATCTTTTTGGGAGAAAACGAATCTTTTGTGTTGAAAATTCGTTTTTATTTTGATAGAAATTAATTTTTTTAACAGAAAATTTAAATATTTTGTTGAGCATTCAACTGATTGGATAAAAAATAACTTTTTTATTGAAAAATTCATATTTTCGGGTTGAAAATTCAACTGTTTTTGTAGAAAATTCGTATTCTTTAATTGAAAATTAGACCTCTTAAATATGTAACAGGTGTTTAGAAAAATGTTTGATTATTCTCTTGAATGTCTGAATAAACCAGGCACTTGGACTCCAGGTAAAGATTTCGTCCCAAATTCTTCTGAACGCCGGCAGTCAGCCGACGGCCTAGCTCTTCTAAATGCCTACGTCATATATAGCTTCAATTGTATAAATCAAATTATACATTAAGAAAAATGTTTGTTTGAATCAAAGAAAGTTTATCTTGGATAAAAGATCAAAGAAATATTTGTTTGATTCAAACGATTCAAAGTATATTATGTCAAAATAAATTCTTGCCAAAATTTATTTAAATACATGCTACAAATGTATTTAACACTTTATTTCATCGATTTCACATTAGTTTCCCACGCTCAAAGCGCATTCGATTCCTCATGATATCATATGGCAGTAGCCAACCCTCATTGAAGTCACGTGACTAACTGGAACTGACTGAAACCCTCCACTCGTCTCGATGTTTCTCATTGGTTACATAGCCGATGGGGATGTGGATTTGTAAATTCTGCATTATGCGGGTATTGTATTTGAAGGTCGATTTATATTTATCGCTTACAGAAAGAGTCCAGCGTGTATGTCACGACTTTCTAACAGAATATCCTTAACTAGAGTAAAGCGAACCGGACAGTTTAATTCAGGACCTGATTAGCAACGAGTTACGATAAAAGATGATAATCTCGAGGTTAACTGTGCTTCCGCAATGATTCGATAAATCTCTGGTAGATTCGAGAGCAAGAGGCTGAGTGCATAAACGAGAAGAGCCAGCCGGCAAAAGAGCGCTGGCGTTTAATTTAAGGATAATTCAAGATCCCTTTTAGTAATTAGACGTTATCAATCATAACCCGTCTTCCCTCTCTAGTCTCTGGAAACTTATAGGACGTTTCAGAAACACAGGTGACCTGGAGGTCACCCAGCTTGCCGCGGGAAATGTTCTCAGAGTATACCGTGGTGTGACCAGGTCTACTAACGGGCCCCTTGACTCTTGAGTCTTACATCCTTCTTTTTCTCTTTTTTTACTATGTCTTATTTTTCTGCCTCTTCCCCTTTTCTGCATTTCTACTTTAATAGATAATAAAAATTTTGCAAAGATATTTTTTATAAAATTTGAAAAAAATGGTTGATTTTGAATTAATCAATATTCCGAAATTCAAATTCGTCGAATAAATGGAATTTTGTTTGAAAATTCAGAAAAGTTTATTCAAATTTATTTATTTTTTCATTTAGTGAAATTTTAAAGTTACACTTTAACTTCACTTTACAATCTAACTGAATTTTTGGTAATTTTTTATTTTGCACAGACTTTTTCTTGAAAAAAAAAAAAATTTGTTATTTTGATTCTTCAAGATTTCGTCTAGAGCGACTGAACCGTACAGGGTCACCCTGAGTACTGAATTCATTTAAAAAAAAAGGAAAAGAAATAGACGAACGAAAACTTCCTTTGAAATTGACAGATTTTTGGTTGTACGCATTTTCCAAGAACTCAAGAGAGAGAAGGCAATAATCAAATCAATTTAAAGACATTTCAAGATATAACAAAGCCTTTGATAATTTTATTGAATTTTTATAGGAAACATTCGAAATTATTGTATTTTAGTGTTCTGTTCATTAGAAATTAAAACAAGTATTAAAGTGCATGAAAGATTTCCGAAATATTAAGGATTGACACTTGAACCGAAAATTAAAATATAAAAATCCATCCATAAATAAAAAATGAAAAATAATGTAAATAACAGTACGATAAGAAACTTCAGTCTCATATATCCATACATTACTAATATAAAGCATATGATAGAAATAATTGTCCGTAGTAGCCTATAAAATTATACCCTGATGAGGAGATCTAAAGTGATCTCGAAACATGTTGGTCCCAAAAGTAGTATAAAAAAGACGGAGAAAGAGTAAGGAAAAGAGAGTGAGGATGGCTTGGTTGTCTCTTTCCTAATTCTCACCCTCTTTTTTCCTCTTGTTATATACTTGTCTCTAATGAGCCGATTACAAAGTTGTTTGGAAACATATTTTGAGGCCTTCTATGCAATTCTTGTTGCATATATTGAACTTTTTGAATGTGTTTTTTCAAAACAACTGATGTTTGGATTCACAATGTTTCTTAGCCTTTTTGTTTCAAAAATAAATTTTTGCACAAATTGACTTGTTAATATTGTGTTTCTAATTTTCTTCTTAAAAAATACTCTTTTTGATTCTTCTACTGTTTCATACTTTCATAATATGTTCTTCTTCTCCTACTACTATAAACTCCTCATTCACTCCAAAAATTATTATATTATTGTAAGATGGTAAGATGATTGTAATATGAGCACGCCAAAAGCGATATAAGTTTGATGGAAATTATATAAAATGTCTCGTTCGAAGATGATAATAATATATTGTAGTCATGCTTGCTATGCCCAACATCATAAAATTTAGCGCATGATAAATTTAAAAAATACGTGCCCTTTTACGCTCAGAAAAAAATGTCATGAATCAAAAAAACTGTTTTCTTGGATATACATGAAAATTCGGTTGAATAAAACAAATTTTGGTTGATTTAACAAAATATTTTATTGACCCAACACAACTTTGTTGTTGCATTAACCAAACACTCGATCTAATAAAAGATTTGGGTCAAACAACCAACAAATTTAGTTTGGTCTACCAAATATTTTATTATCCATATAATAACCATATTCTATGGTTAAACTAACAAAAATTGTGTTGATTCAACCAAATCGTTCTATGAGTACACCATCTTACTCTCACTGAGCCATCTATTTTCCCCGTGCAGAAATCGCCATATCTTTTTCCTATTACCATTCAGTCCCTGATCGGGCTGATAGTGTTTGGCCCGGCTAGGGTTAATTTGCATGGCCCGGAGTCGTGCCAGACCAGGTTGGCCAGGTCTCCTATTGCAACGCCACCTAGTAGGTTGAACTCAACTGGTTAAAAATTCGGTTTTTTGTTGTTGTTGAAAATTAGTTGTTTTTTTAACTGAAAATTTAACTATTCCATTTATCGTAGAATACTTATATTTTTTAGTTAAAACTTCTTTGTTGAAAATTCACGTATCATGTTTGAAAATTCATCTTTTGGTTTAAAATTAATTTTCTTGGTTGAAAATTCATCTTTGTATGTTAAAAATTCCGCTGTTTGATAACAAATTTAACGTTTTGGTCAAAAATTTAATTATTTGGTTGAAAATCAGTTGTTTTTTTTGTTTGGTAATTAATTTTTTTTTCTGAAAATGTAAATGTTTTATTTTTGGTTGAAAACTGATGTTTTAAATTTAAAATTTATCTTGTCTACTTCAAAATTGATGTGTTGTTGAAAATTTGTCTTTTTTACATTCTCATCTAGAGAAGGTATTAGATTTGTGTAAAATTTGACCCCCCTGGTTTTTGTCAAATGTCCACGTTTTGAGACCCCCTGAACCCAAAAAACAGGTTTTTACGAATGTGTCTGTCTATCTGTATGTATGTATGTATGTATGTATGTCTGTGAGCACGATAACTTTCGAAAGAATTGACTGATTCGATTGGCCTATGGTATACTCTTTTAGTCTTCCAAACTAAAGGTCAAGTTCGTTAGCCAGCCATTTTTAATGAAAATTCAAAAAGTGAGAACATTTTGAAAATTTTTTAAACCATTTTTTTTCAAAATTTGGAAATTATATATACGGCCTCTTATAGTAATCAAAAATTCAATAATTTTATTCTCATGACATTTTTCGATAAAATGAAAATTTTCCGAGTTACAGCATTTTAAAAAACCAAAAGAAAAAACGAAAATTCACATTTTCAGCCAAACAACGCACGATACGAAAAAAAGTCAGGACAAGAAAAGTGTTTCTTTTTGCACGCCCTACATGATTATCATAATGACTTTTTGAATTTTCTTGAAAAATCGAAAATTCACATTTTTAATGCACAAGAAATAATGAAAAATCCAAAAAATCAATTTTACGGTCAAACTATGCAAGATACGACAAATGATGTCTCGACTAAAATTGTGCATTCAAAAAAGATCTACACATTTCTCGTGGGTCACTTTTTGATAGGATGTGTAGTTTTTGTTTTATTCGTAAAAAATAACATTAACAGTGAAAAAATCGGCCCGATAAGCGGGCACATTCTCATCAAAACTTTGCTTATTTACTTTATTTTTCATCTCGGGTGTGTTTTTTCACAATATTTTATTGTTTTTATGTTCTCAATACTATTTCTAACGATTAAACAATAAAATATAATAATAATTCAAACAATTTATTCTGACTGAAAATCTGACTTTTATTTCTGAATGCGTTTTGATCTTTATTTACTAAAATAATTGCTCTGAAAAAATTCGACTATTACATTTATATTTCAAGAACTATGCTCCAAATAGACGAAATGAATATATATATATATATATATATATATATATATATATATTAAAAAAAA
>CAKNYM010004761.1:0-22821 GCA_932195095.1 Andricus curvator | reverse complement strand
ATATATAGTATATTCCCTAGATTATACACTCACCGTTCACATACTGATCCACGGAGCACAAACACTTGAATTGTGGCACAGGGGAATTCAGAAGTTGTTGAAGTTTTCAGTTGGCGTCCGTTCTCGGGCACTTGAGCGTCACTTTCACTGTTTGGCATCCCTTCACTAATACTGTTGTTGTAAGGTGCGGAGTGAATAGGTCACCGAATTACACATAAAAGTCTTTATTTTCTTCAAACTTTAACAAAAGATCCGGAATATTCGAATAGACGAAAGGGGAAGTATTTCTCTCCAGCACGTTGGTTTGCGGACTGACTCATACCGTACCGAGGTCCAGATTTTCGGGCGCTGTCGACTATCGACCGAACTATCGACTAGTCGATGGACCGGTCTTCGATTTACAAATCGGGTTCGTTACCGGTTGAATTTGGAAATTTAATAAATGTAAAATATTCCTGACAAGAAAATGAAATCGTTACCGAAATAAAGTAAATTAAAAATTCTGGAGATGTAGCGTACATAAAAATTTGAAAAGTATATCATTACTAATAATCAGGTACCCTACACACATTTAGTAATTTAAACAAAAAGACCATTTTTTCTGCAAGGGTGATTTGAGTAACGGTACAAGTATTCCGAGAGACTTAATGAATACAGAAGTGGACAATGGAGCCACAGATTAGGGTAAGATCATTAGGATTAGGTCTTATGAAAAAACAAAACTTGATAATAATGAAGCAATTTGATAGGCAAAGAATTTGAATACGATTATCAAACAAAATCAAATTAGTTAAATTTGTGTGGTAAGAAAAGTAAAATAAAACTGTGTTTAGTACTTACAGTAGGACGAAAAGAAAATTCCAAGTTCATGAAATCGTTTCATCTGAGCCGAAAAAAGTTTTGATCTACAATTTTTTATCTCAAAGAATAATAAACAAAATTTGTATTTGGGTCGATTTTTTAAACAATTATATCAATTTTTTCAGATTTTGCCAATTGCACATATAAAAAAAGTTGAACATAACTTTCATGAAATTTCTGTAACTTTAATTGAATTAGTCTGGCATTCTTTTTTTTTTCCTGAAACAAATTTTGCGTTATTGAAAGAATCAAAAACTCTTTAAAAAATTGGCTATAATTATTTTGCCAACAGAAGGAACTTTTCGAGTTTTCATATCGAAAAACAGAACAGAATATAAACTAATTTCAAAATAAATTTTTCACTTCCTTTGAGTTCCAACCCTCAAGTTGTTCCACTATGCTCAAATTGTTCGATATATTTCAACAAGTTCAATCTACCATAGATTTAATAAAAAAAATCATCAACATGCATAAATAACAAAATGTTAAGATTTTCAACATTATAGGTATGAGCTCTGGAACATCATAAGGCAAAACAGCAAATGATGAAACTCGAAACTCGTATTTATTTATTTAGTTTTAACTTTGATTTTTCGACTCTATTTTATACAGTAATGACCATTTTTTGGCATTTTTCTTCCCAGAAACATGAACAAATTTGACTGATGATGGCTTCAATCTAAGCCGAAACGTCTCATTGTCTATTATAATTGGAAAAGACTTATTGTCTCTTTATTCTATTGACCTTACAAAAAGTGACTCATTGGATATATATACTCAAGAGGTCGAGACTTATACATATTGAACATTACTATTGTATTTTCAATATTAAAAAAGTGTTCCTCATATCAACAAGACAAACAATATATTTTTTAAATTTATTAGAAGTTTCGTCAATAGGTCATTCGACGAATCTCGAAGACGCGAGCAAATATGTCAGATACAGTACTGTAGTATTCCTGATGTGAACAGAGTTCTTCGAATATAAACAGCATACACACATTTTTTTGAAACTTCATAAATCGGTACTGGTGAGTCATAAAAGGTTCAACAATAAGTCAATCGATGCGTCTTGAAGACGCAATAAATTTACTAGATATCATATTGTTGTATTTTGAATATCAACAAAGCTTTTATCATATAAACCAAGCAAATTTTTATTTGAAATCTCTAAACTAAAAAAAAAACTACTTTTAGTTGGCCGATCTAGCTCAAAATGGATATGAGTCGGGGCTACAATTCCTCAAAATTTCATGATCAAAGCTCTCTTAGTTGTCGAGATATGGTGAACAGAAGAATGTTACATACACACACACACTCACACACGCACCCGGACATTTTTTGAAAATTGTATTTTCGAGCTCTCGGGGTCGAATTGTATCGAAAAATCTCAAAAAAGTAAATTTGAAAGTGTAGGTAATTTCAAACTTCCTATGAGGAAGCAAAACGAATCATATCGGGTTTTGGCCTACTTTTTTAGGTCTTAAAAAGAAAAACGATTTCGTTAACCAGCCTTCGAGCCACCGAGATATCGAAAAAGCTATTCAAAAATCGAATATTTCAATTTTACGCCAAATAAAGAAAGATACGTATACAAATTTAAAAGAAGCATGGTAGCTTTTCAAAAGACCTACTAATTTTGATTTAACAACTTTTTGATAAGCCTCGTTTTTTAAATTTTATGCATAAAAATACTATGAATGAATTGAAAATTATGATTTTGAGACTAACGTCATGAGCTATGTACATAAAAAAATGTTCAATGAGGAATTGCAGCTTTTAGAAAGTTCTAAAAAAATTTCTCATATCATTCTTCGATAGGACTTGCCATTTTGGTTTTATACAATTTTGAGCCAGCCGACGTGAGTCTGTAGAAAATCGGGAGCAAATGTCACGATGAAAATGTGTGCTTCAGAGCCTACAGAGTTTGATGAAATTATACTCCCCATGATCCATTTTTAAAGTAAATGGTCCTGGGAATCCTCGACGGAAAAAATGAAGTCATGAATAGATTTTACTGTAAATGTCGTTTCATTCTTGTCACTCTGGACTTGACCATTTCGAGTCACTCACATTCCCGCTTTTTATGAGGAACAAAGCTTTTATTTCAAGGCCCACGTATTTATTTTCGTTTGTCTCAAAATTTAATTAACTTTTCAATTATTGATGCAGGACAACTTCTAACGAAAATATTGTTTTTCTAAAGACTAGAAAAGTTTGCAGTAATTGGAGAATTACATTAATCTTACAAATTGTTTTTTATTTCTGGGTTTGACTTACATGACCGATTTTGAGAAAGAGATATGATCTAAGCAGTATGTATAAGAAGAGCAAGGGGAAGGAAGGGGTAGATCCTTCGTGAATTGACAGGTCGCGTTGCAATTTTGATATAAATATGACATGTACAGTGAAATCTATTCATGCCTTCATTTTTCCCGTCGGGGTTTCCCAGGACCATTTACTTTAAGAATTGATCACGGGGAGTATATTTTATTTTCTTGCTTTTTTTTTGCGTTTTTTCTTGTTTTTTTTTTTAAAGAAACCTACCGCGAATTATTGTCCTGCAAAGGTAGCCTCATTTAACCACATGCGGGAGATTTGGTTCTTTTTTGTTAGTTTTCCTATGTGGGGCGAACGCGTGTTTGGGCAAGCGCTTTTTCCTCACCTTCCCCAATTTGAATTTTGAATGTTTTTTGTGGGGATCTGAATATTTTTCGGTAATGCTGCGCTGTGATGTCACAAACCATACGCAGATTATATGTTAAGACATATCTTAAGAGGATTTCCGTGTCAATTGCAGTATGATATTGCAATATAGAGCCAGTAATTTTCCCTCGAAACAATATATTCACGCAGTGTTCCATGGAAATAGTGTACAATCATGAAGTACATGTATATGTTACTAAAATATTTATGTTCCAATGATATATTCTTAATAATTATATGAGGTCATACAAATATATAATTATAATCATCACAAATAAACATGATGATTCAACGATATGCAAGAATTTGAACTTTTCTTGCAAAAAAAAATCACTCGATTAATAATTGTTGTATGGTTTGGTAGTTGGTCGCTTTTTTCTCACCTTCTATCAACTACCGTTAATCATTATTTATTGATGTGAATAATCATTACATATTATATTATGCCCTAGGGGGAGAAGAATGGCTTCGCCGACGAGTGTATGTTTTCAGTACAAGTCGTAGGCGAGCGCGTAGCGCGAGCTGGAGACGAGTACTGAAAACGAACACAAGTCGAAATAGTGCCTCTCCCCCTAGGCGCATAGGATATTTTTTATAACAAATGGATGATTTCAGGCATTTCTCTAAATGCAGTCAGGATTTGAGTCCATATTAGATTTTGAATAATGAAGCATAATATTTATGTTAACTTATTCCAAATTATCAAAAATTTAATTAAAAAATCGCTGGAAATTTTTCGTATTTTACGGTGATTTTAGAGGTGATTCATAAATTCCAAAAATTCAATTTAAAATTGTCTATAAATTTGCGGAAATTTATGAAAATTTTTGGTTATTTATGGTAATTTAACAGGTAAATATGGTAACTTATCATGAATTATTCAAAATTTATTTTAAAAATTTTTCATAAATTTCCAGATATTTAACTTAAGATAAATTTCCCAAAATTCAATTTAAAAATTTCTATAAATTCCTGGAAATTTTCGGTAATTTACGGTATTTGATCAGTTATATGTACATATGTGGTAACTTTCCATGAAGAATCGAAAAATTCTATTATCTGCAACCGAAATTTCCTCACTGTTTTTACGGTGAGTGGGCTGATAATCATAAAATGCGACATCATAGATGTATAATTTTCATTATTCACCTCTGACGTCACTTTTTAGTCCCTAGGTAGTAAAAAGTAGAGCTGTAGCCCCGCTTCATAGGCGTCGAAAAGGGCTCATATCATGCATGTATCATAAAAAAAATTATTCTAATTTGAATTGTTTGGAAACCCCGCGTAAATGATAGCTTTAGTCAGTGGGTATGGCTTTGAGGTTATGAAGCAGTGATAGCTTCGCACTTTCGAGAGAACCGATCACAAGGACCATTATTGTAACCTAATATTTTGGGTGTAGTTGCTGCAGCTCCCTTCTAACCCAGTAAAAAGAAACTAATTGGGACGTATTGAGAAGAATTCGCCAGGAGCCCCCGTGAATCTTGATTTGCAACAATCTCGAATTGGAGATGGTGGTGAATTCGTGTAAATTCGTAAAAAGTAATAAAGTCTTCAAATATCCTATTCGCCCGAATTCAGCGAAACATTTTTAAGGGATATAATTCATTTGAATGCGTCAGCACGAATTATTGTCAGTGTCCGCCAATTCATTTTAATTCGCGATATTTTAAGTCAATCCCCAATTCGCCACAATTCGCCAGCGCAAATACAGTTAAAGTCTGGCCTATTAAATCTAATTAGTAAGCTACAACCAACGCGCTCGGCATTATGGATCCGTTGTAAATAAATATCAATGAGTCTTGTAGCTCAGTGGTCGCCGTCTGGACTTTATACACTTAAGATCGCTGGTTCGAGTCTCGAGGCATGCACTTTTTATTCAATTTTTCGAAATGACCTCGACCACGAATTAAGGCGAATTGACACGCATTGAATTCGCTCTGGCTCAATTCGTTTCAACGAATCAGAAAGCAGAATTCGGGCGAATTTAAACATGATTATTCACTGCAATCCTCCCGAATTAGTTTTTTTTTTTACTGGGAAGGTCTTGATACCTTTCCTCCTTTCCCTTCTTCTTGGCTGTGATGTCGTAGTCGGCCGGAGCCGAGAATTCGATCACGAATATAGTTCGTTTCTCGAACTTCTGGAGAACGATGTCAGGCCACGAGTGTACAATTGAGACTGCTGCCCGAAAATCGTAATTCTTGAAAATTCGGCACTTCTGGTTTCAGACAATTGACTCTATCTCCCTTGGAGCATTCGACAGAGAAGGGTCACGGCCAACATCGTGAGAGAGACAAAGATGGTACTAAAGCACTCTTAGGCCCACATTTTGCTTGTAGAGATACGTCGTTCCCGCGTGAAGTGAGGCATCTAGATGTAGTAATGCACTTTCCTCACTTCTGATGTTAAAATTTAGGCCAAGGGCCTCAGCCGCCTGCTCCGCGGCTTTGTAAGGGAATGCTGCTTTGCCAATCAATTCGTGTTTCTTGAACATTTTTGGGAGAGGATCTCTTTCATTTGCGACGATGTAAGCTGTACCCAGGAAAATTCGGTTATAAAGACATTGGATATAGAAGTCCGCGCCAACCTTGACGGCGTGAGATTTATAATCGGAGAACGGACAAATTGATATGCAAGCTGAGCATATGATGCATATGCACGGTTTTACGCATGTCGATATCAAGGGCGGTAAGCTCATTCTTCGTCCATTGAACCACCCGAAACGAGTAGAGTAGAACCCGTACGCCAAGAATGTTTCTCGCAGATATCTTGTTCAATGGCGACAGATTGAAGGACAAAATCTGTTAAAGGAGACGATTGTGTTTGCTTCGGAGAGTTCTCTCTTTCACTGATGTTATTTTCTGAATACGGCTCTCAGGCACATTTAGGTATAGATAGGTCTCTCAAGCGTCAAGGTGTCTAATATTATCTAGTCCTGCGGCGGAAAAGTTCTTCGTGGCTAAACCTCGTGAAAATTTCTTGAAAAAGTCTTGATCCAGTCGGGCTTTGGCGGATTTTTGACAGAAGAGCTGAAGAGGCTCGGTGAGTCAGAAAAAAACTGTTAATTCTCTCTGACCCACCCCTTCCTCTTCTATATTATC
This sequence comes from Andricus curvator, assembly GCA_932195095.1. Lineage (NCBI taxonomy): Eukaryota > Metazoa > Arthropoda > Insecta > Hymenoptera > Cynipidae > Andricus > Andricus curvator. The sequence goes on along the minus strand of CAKNYM010004761.1, from coordinate 16,150 downwards.
ACCCTTGCGTCATTTTTTCATCTAAATTATTTTCGGCACACCGAAGTTTAGGGTGATTGGCACTGTTTACCGACCTTTTGGCGAGTGCTCCGAGCTTTGAATCGTTTTGAACCGCATCTACAACTGGGTTTGGTGATATCTTTCTCGTTTTCATGAGCAGCTAGGAAAAGTCTCTCTAGGGAAAGGGTTCGTCCTACATTGCAGAACCCCGCATGTAAGGATAAGGCTTCATACTCTAGGAGATCGCCCAGTATCCCAGAGTCACCGTTGCAAGACACCTGATTTAGACACGTGCTTTCGGCACACCGTGCTTTCGGCACGGTTGCTACGCCTCAGCTGGTTTTTTTTCATTGGGGCCATCCCTGGTCTATTGTATTGTAACTGTATTCAGCAGAAAACCTTGGTACAGGGACCCTTTATCCGCAACTCGAGAACCCGGTAAGAAGGCTTGCATATAAAAGTATTGAAAAATGTCATGCATCCAGTGGTAACGTGATAAATATTGAATACTTCTGGATCCCCCTTTTGTCCTCCCATTTTGAATCTCCACAGCAGTAGAAATTATCTCTTAAATTGAATCCCTTTCTATACCCAGCGGTGACAATATTTTTCTGAATACTTTTGGATACCACAAAGCAACCGTGAAATAGAAAAATTTTAATCCCTTGTAATTTAGCGCATTTCGCTACTTTTTTTTCACTGTTTTTCTAATAACAATGAGGTAAAAAGCTTTTGAAAACATAACATCGGTCATTTTACAATGTCATAATTAATTTCCACACCGATGGCTGCGGTGAAAAATAACGTTTTGAATTTTTTATCATGCTTTTATATTTTGTAATTGATAATATTTGAACAAAGCGAAAATTTGACGATAAAGAGATATATTCTTGTGTGCAATACTATTAGATTTTGCAAATTTCATGCTTTTGGAGCGCGTTCTAATGCTTCAAAAGAAAATTGTGTATTTAATTTATTTGAGGTTACGTTTGGCAGCACCGATCGGCTTTGAAAGTGATTGGAATTCCATTACTTTTAGCCGCCTAATGAGGAGTAAAAAACGAAGGACAGAAAAGGCATTCTTAGGGATTCAAAATTTTCAATCACCTTCAATGCAAGCCTTCTTACCGAGAAAGTAACCGAACAAATATTACACGTGCGCTTATGGCTGGATGTCTTCCTTATATTAGCAATTGAAAAGCTGAGGTACGCCGGCAAATATTCTTTATTCTTTTCCTAAAATTTTTGAAACATGAAATAAAAAATAAAAAAAACCGAATGTTCGCATTGTTTGCGAAACAAACAAAAAATTTGATTACAAAATTGTACATATCTAAAACATATATATTAAATTAAATCTTGCTCTTTTGTAATATCTTGCATCGTCCACAAAAAGAATTCAAAAATTATATAATAAAAAAAATTTTCCCGACCTCAAAAACGGGTTGCACCGCATGGCATCCTTATATTAGCAGAAACTGTTTAAAAATATTGGGGAAAATAAAAATGGTGGACTTTTCTAGAAAATGGTCTTTTCATATTTTCGAATTTCGAAGAAGAAAATGAAAAAGATTTTCTGGAAGCCTCAACCTTTTTTAGTTTTGCCAATATTTCAAAATAGTTTTTCCTTACATAAGGATGCGGGTTGAACCAATTTTGAGGCCAGGAGAATTTTTTTCCCTGACAATATAACTTTTGGAATTTTTCGCCTAAATAATGCAAAATGTCACATTAGGAGAAACTGTAATTTTTGGTAGAACTTCTTCGCGAATTTTTTCCGCGAAAATTCCATTTTATGGAAAAAAAACTCCTGCTCACAAAAATGGTTTCTCCCGCATAAAACACGCAGGACTTAATAATTTAAATACTCGTAACTTCGTGAAAAAAATTTGTTGGACTTGGTCTATAGACTTTATATTAGATACATTTTAGGCGAAACATTATGAAATATGTCTGTTTGAATAGAGCCTAAGCTTTATTTTTTAGGCACGCTGAGAAACAGGCGGACGCTATACACCTCGGTGTAATAGTATCTATATGTCGCAGTTAATAAGAAAACTTAGGGGTTTGGCTTAAAACCTATGGAATTAGCTGACCGCAGAAGTTTACGAGAATCTCCCATTCATGTATTACTTTTTCTCTAAATCCCTGGTTTACTCAGGAATTCAGAACAATTTTAGGTAATTTCTCTAAATTCCTGAAGCATGTTAGGTACTTGGAAAAATTTCAAATTCAAGCATAGAATCAGTCTTTATCTTTTTTAATAATTTATTCTGACTTTAAATTGAAATACGTTAAACTGGTATAATTTAAAAGATTTGTTACGAGGCGATTTGTTATCGTTAGACAATGATTTTGGTTGAATCTATAACTTTGATTGAATCACTGAAATCAATTTTCAAAGCAACAATATTTTCTTCTGAAAAGTATACTTTGTTCCGAGACCTGTACTTTTGTCTTTGAATAGGAGCTTTAATTCAAATTGACAAAATCTTGTTTACATGCCAGGATTAACGTGACATTAGGAGTACGTTAGAAATGGCGTTAGACGTTAGAAATGAGGTAAAAAATCGTTTAAATTATACTAGCTTAATGTATTTTAATTTTGAAATATAATTTAATTATAAAACTGAATAAAGACAGATTTTATACTTACATTTTTTATTTTTATAAATATCTAAAACGCTTTAGGGATTGAGATCTAGTAAAAATAAACTAATTAGAGCGAACTGAGAAAAACACGCTAGAAGGACAATCACGAATTGGAGCTGGTTTTGAATTCGTTTACATTTTTTAAAAGTAATATAATCTTAAAATATCCTATTCGCCCGGATTCAGCGAAAAAATTTTAGGGGTGCCAATTCGTATGTATGCATCAGCATAAATGAATTTCAGTGTCAGCCAAAGCAGTTTAATTCGCCCGATTTGAAGTCGAACTCCAATTCGTCTAATTTTTCCAGCATAAATACAGTTAAAGACTGGCCTATTTAATCAAATTCATCAGCTATATACAACGCGCTAGCAATTAAGGATCTGTTGCAGAGGCGGATTTCCCATATAGGCTACATAGGCTGCAACCTAGGGCGGCAAAATTTGGGGGACGGCCGAATTTTCGTACGATATACGATGTCTTACTGTGGATTTAAAGTCGAGTAGTTAATTTCTGTTAGCCTGAGGGCGGCAAATTTCCGTTAGCCTAGAGGCGGCAAATACCTAAATCCGTCACTGATCTGTTGTAAATATTTATCAAAGTGTCCCGTAGTTCAGTAGTAGCCCTCTAGACACATACACTTGGGGTCACTGTCTCGAGGCATGCAATTTTTATTAGTTTTTTTCCGAAATGACCTTGACCATGAATTAAGACGGACTGACACGCATTAAATTCGCGCTGGCTCAGTTCGTTTCAACGAATCAGAAAACAAGATTCTAGCAAATTTAAAAATGCCAATTCGTCTCAATTATTTATTTTTTTTTTACGGGGGGAAAAATGTAATACCTAAATGAAAGATTTTCCTAAACTCCTGCGGTTACCTTATTCCCAAAGGTTCTTAGCCAAAACTCTAAGTTTTTTAATAACCTACGACATATATCAATAAGTGTAATGACATCTTTGCTGGTTTTTCGGAAGATATCGGGCTTTAAGAAATCGACTCAAGTGTCATGACTATAAAGATAATTTTTTTTAATTGACTTCACGATCTAGAAGTTTTTTTTTTATTTTTAAAAAATGTGTCTGTGAGACGCGTGGATTATCTATTGACAAACTTTCGATGAGCATTCTTGAATTATTATACCATTAAGCCATTTCCCTTTCTGGGTAGGCGTGACTTGCTCGGTTGGAAAATAGTATTGGGTATATGGGTGTATTGGTATAGAGTATATAGGTATAAGTTAGATAGGTATATAGGTGTAAAGTAGATAGGTATATAGGTGTTAGGTATATATGTTTTAGATTGATCTGGAAATCTCGTGTGATTTATTCAAATGACACGTTTATTCCGCAACACTGCTCCGACCCAGGTTGCTGATCAATCTCTCTAGCGATCACCCCAAGTGAAGAGCCTCACAAAATTGTTATGTATGGTTCCCCACTTGGGCCCATTAGAATCCAAAGTCTTTGTTTCAGGCTTCATTCATTCTATTGTCACTCTGTTTACAAACTATTTATCGCCACACTTTTCTGTCCTGGCATACTACTCTAGCTTCCTTCACGTCCATGCATTTTTTCATGCAAGCTCGTGTGTTTCTATGGCTTCTTACGTCTCTTCGGATTAATGTCTCATTTACCGATTCTAAACATTCTTTCGGCGGTCTACCTCTAGGCATTCTGCCATTTACTTTACCTTTGTACACTTGTTTGGTCAGTCGCTCATCTTTCATTCTTTCAAGATGACCGAACCATCTTAACGGATTTCTTTCCCATGTGTCAACTATTGTCTCTTTTGCACCACATTCTTTGAGGATTGTCTCGTTTCGGACTTTACCCATCAGTGTTTTCCCGCATATCATGCGCAGAGGTCTCATGCCGATCGCGTTAATTTTACTCCTGTCCTTTTCTTGACATGTCCATGTTTCGCTACCGTATAGAACAGTCGGTACGAATATAGAATTATGTATGGCCATTTTAGCTTTTTCTGATATGTTTTTATTTGTTAGGATGGACCCTGCTCTACCGATAACCTGCTTACCCTTATTTATGCGCCTATCTAACTCCCCATCTATTTTTCCGTCGCTAGTGAATAGACTACCTAGGTATACGTACTTGTCAACTTGTTCTAATCTCTCATCATTTAGGACAATGCTGCACATTGTTTTCTCACTCTTTCCCTCAAACACCATGATTTTTGTTTTTCATTTACGTTAATTTTGAGTCCCATGTCCTTTATGCTTGTATGAAGTTTATTCAACATTCTGAATAATCAATAATAATCTATAACAATAAGATTTTCTGTACGATGGAAACATAAGCTTGAAAAATATTGAAAGTATCCATTTTTTTAGGGAAAAACCTCCCTCTATGAGGAAGCAAATTCAGTTGATACCTATATGCGCAGTGACATTTGTCAGAAGTCTGATGCATCCTGGAAAAGCACAGGTAATTTTCAAACGCCACATTTGTATATAATTTCTTGGAAACCACATAACTTTTTAAACAAATTTGTTGGATCACATTTACCAGTTCAATATGAAGCTGCAAATTATTCTTTACATTTTTCTAACAATGAGTGATTATTTTGAAGTAAATTTTGTCCTATTCAATTAACTAATTTAACGTCTCGAAATTAAATTGCCATTTTTTTTCTAAATTGCGAAAATTACGCGTTTAATTTATATTCAAAGTATGTGGCTTGTCAAAAACGACGATCCACATAAAGTCAAAATTGATCGTTGGTTTTAAAGCTTTCGAACCTAGATGATTTTTCAACGTAATTTCTGTCTGAATCTGTCCTGAAAATTTTGATTTTTGTGGATTGTCCCTTCAATTATGGTTTTTTATCCTTGCATCTTTAAATGTCAGATAGTCTTCATATCTTACATAATTTATTCAATTTAACGAATTCGAATATACAGCACGTTTATACAGTTTAAACTAAATCATTATAAGCTTAGGTAAAAAGGTCTTTGATTTATAACGCGTTACAAGCGTCCGAATTCAAGAATTCAACGAATTCAAGCGTCCTTTTATTTTATTGAGTCAGAAAAAAATTAATCTGCCGGACTTTCATTTTTTATATGCGATGCCCATATTAAATACATGTGAATATTATATTAGCGCACGAAGTGCATTCAGTTTCAGTATTAGTGTATAAATGTGATGGCTTTCAACTTTTGGAAAGTTTGACATGACCAGCGAGATTTCGAATACGAGATTAATGATTCTACTCTTTCAAACTGCAAATACGTTACTCCCAAAGCACAAAATAGGGTGTGAACTCGTCATTCCTTTGATGGCTGTCACTGCGATCGAATTGAATTGCGTGTGTCGTTTAATTATACGTATTGCTTCTACGTGTTTGAATAACGAAGGCATCTCTTAGACAAGCATTTGAGTCATGCAATGTGAAAATTATTATCGATCCTATAGAAGAACATTTTATACATATAACTATTCACTGATAATACTATTTTTTAGTTATACGATTTTTCTGTAACCTATTACTTGAAATGCCAGCATTTATAAAAATATAGAAGGCAAGTTTTTTACGTAATAGAAGAAAATGTCAGTCAAATTTTTTTTAATAATCAACTTCTGAGGAATTAATTATTTTGTTAATTTATTTATTCCACGATCTTTAATCATTTTGTCCGTCGCAATTAAGCAGCTCCTCAAGCAGCTGATCTTTTAAATTCTTATATACCTTAAATTCTCTGTCCGTGTACAAATTACCTTTCATTACTATTCTCGTATTAAAATCCCCGTATACTATTATTTTTCTTCCTCTTTATTTACCTATGTGCTTTTTAAAATTAAAATTAATTAAAACCGCATAGTTTGAAGAAAACAGGGTTAAGAAGCGATTTGTAAAGGTTTCGCAATAAATTAACGCTTTACAAATAAACAATTAGTTAAATTACGTTTCAAATTTTGTTAAGCAAGTATTTTTCTTCTCTTAAGATAATATTAACAGTTATAGAACATATAGAAAAGAAAAATGAAAGGACTGGATAATTGAATCATGTTAGTCTTTGATAGATCAGCGTTCTGATAAGAGATATGAAGTCAATTTTATCTTAACTTTAAAGACGATCAGAACAGAAAAAATATTTCACTAATTGCGAGACAGAACTCTACTATAACAACCTGCGTTGACCCACCAAGTTCAGATTATCGAAACGTGCGATCGGATGAGGTGGACTCTTTTTCTAAAGTATTCGAAAGTATTCTGTGAAAAAAGATCCTCTTTTCTCCGCTAGAAATCAAATCCAGCTCTCCCGATTGTCAGTCGATTGCTCTAATCCCTAAGCTGCTAGCGAGATCTACTGACCTGATCATAATACAAATAACTTGAAAATCTAAATTTGCGTTGCAATACCTAGCCTGCGAGCGTAATTTTGTGAGAAACGAATAGTTTTTGATGTCTCTAGTATCTTAGGGGTCATCTCTTTAAATCTAAATTAATGCAATTTCACTGATTGAACCACCGTACCTATCAGTTTGACCCTATCAGGTCAAGATCAAGGTCAAGTGAAGGTCAAAATAAGAAAAAACCATTGAATCGGCGTGAAACACTACTTTAAAACCTTTGAATCCTCTAGCCTCGAAGTGGTGAGCGTGAATGGACTTGCGCTCAAAGAAGTACTTGATGGTTTGGCTCCAAGGTTCGTACTGCAGGGGATCGTACCTGGGAACGCCATCCTTACTTGTTTGCCGTAGTTGAGGGGAGCATCGGTGGTCAACAGAATCTCGCTCCAGTTGTCATAAATGCCCATACAAAATAATAACGTTAACCGTTATACCTCATAACGTCAAATAGACTCCGGATTCAGATTTAGCGACCCCAAAAACGTCCTAAAGTAGTGGTTCATGCCGATTCAATGGTTTTTTCTCATTTTGACCTTCACTTGACCTTGATTCTGACCTGATAGGGTCAAACTGACCCCGGATTCAGATTCATCGACCCCAAAAACGTTTGATAGTAGAAGTAGTCTCTGATCTAATGGTTTTATTCATTTCGGCCTTCAATTGACCTTGATCCTGACCTGATGAGGTCAAACTGACCTCCGATTCGGATTTAGCGACCTCAAAAACGTATATGTATTGTAGTTTAGTTCGGGTTGCAGAAATTTTTTTGTGTGAGTGTGTTCGATTAATGTAAATTGTCCACTTATGAAATTATTGAAATTGCACTAAGCAGTTAGTAGTCCGTGTCGTTGCTGTGTTTACTAATTGAAGAGTGCAAATTCACTAATTAAATAGTGAAAATTCACTGCTTTTCCAGTGTAAAAATTGATATTTTCGAAATAAATATAAATTGAAAGGATATTATTAAAAATGGTAAAATACAAAAAATATGCTTTATTATAAATTCATGTAAGTTTTATTGTCAATAAAACGGAAAATTCGAACCCAAAAAGTACAGGTAAATAGAAAAATAATATTATGTAGAATGCAATGCGCAATCATAATGAAAAGGAAAATTTGAATCCAAAAATTGCACTCAAGTAGAAAAATAATATATAAATATTACTGAGTAGAATGTTATGTGCAACCTTTTGCACCTTAGAATTAAATTTCATCCTCAGATTCAGGGTCATCGACGTGATTACTTCGTGAAGTAATGGTTTGTGCCCTATTGAGAGTGATGTTAAATGACTTCACAGAGCTCAGAGCAGTCGTCGTGGTTTTACATGAGTGAAATTCTATGAACTGGTAAAAGTAAAGTGAAGAGCTTGCGTAGTGAACATTGAAGACGAAGTGAAACTTGAATAATATGTCGAAAGCATTAATGGAGTTGGAGTTTTTGTGAATCTGAAATATGCGACCATCGTCTTGAATAAAATAATAAACTATCGCCTGACCCTTTATGCAAATAATGTAAAGCTAAACGGCCTCTTCTTTTCATTCGCACTTCCAGAATACAATTTTCAATATTCGACCCTTCCGGTAGTATGCGAAGAAGATTTGGGTTTGGAGTGATACCTTTTGGCCGACAAACATTGTCGATGCCTTGCACATTCGCACCAAAATTAGTTTCTGCGACCTGCAAATTGATAACCATTTTCATATTGCTGGACAAAGCATCCTTATTTCTCTTCGACTTTGTATTTCTTTTTCCCGTAGAAAAATTTGGATTGGGCAAAATTTCTGACAACATAACGAGTGCTCTCAGACTGTCTGTACCAGTTTTGGTACCTGATATTGAAAGTTTCCAGGGCCGGCAAAACGTGTTGAGCCCAGGTGGGTAGTTTTGCTGGCCGCCGTAATACCAGGAGGAGGGGGAAGGTCTTTGTTATTATTCTCTTTGTTTTTTTCGAATTTTCAGGTGGGTAATTACCCACCTTCAGAAATTTCAAGTGGGTAGTACTACCCACCGTACATAGGGCTTCCGCCGCCTATGCAAGTTTCCATCAAACATTCCATGATGGTATTTTTGACTAGCCTTCTCTGGGGAGCATCATTTCAATTCAAACTTGTTTTCATGCCATTATATTCTCTAATTCTTACCTTCTTTTATAAATATTCAGCTGAAAGAAGTGGAGCATAAGCCGATAAAGTAGTAGGAGTTATTGTAGGTTTCAATTTTCTATATTCTTTTTCATCTTCTGGCAAAATCTTGTAGGCATTTATCAGTCGAAACTCAGAAACTCAATGAATCTGGTTCTGGTTCTTCTATCGAAGTAGTTTTCCTATAAATACAAAATTCGTGCGGACAATAAATTATAATAATATAAAATAAACAGGATTGCTATAAAATTCCAATTTGGAAATTCCCTGACCAATTTTTCATTTTCTCTGAACGTTATAAATTTTCAACCCAAATGATGAATCTGCAAAAAGAAATTATTTCTTAACAAAACTGTAATAGTAGATATTTTCACCAAAACATATTTTTATTCAACCGAAACAGGCTAATTTTCAAACCAAAAAGAGGACTTTTCAATAAAAAATGGAATATTCATATTTTCAATTTAAAAAATGAGTTTTTAACTAAAGTCATAAATATTCCCAGAAGATTAATTTTCTACCAAAAATACATGAGTTTTCAACAGAAAGATCAATTTTTTAACCAAAGCAAAAATAAATTTTCCAAAAAATAGTTCAGTGTTTAACCAAACAAATGAATTTTCAACTAAGAAGATTGAATTTCTATCAAAGAAGATAAATTTTCGAAAAATGGAATAGTTCCACTTTCAGTTAAGAAAACTGATTTTTTAATTTAAAGAACTCATTTTCAACAAAACAGTTGAATTTTTATCGAAAATGATGAATCTTCAACCAACAAAATAATTTTTAATCAAATAGTGAAAGTTTCAACACGAAAGATGAATTTTCTAACAAAAAATACAAATTTTCATAACGCGCGTATCGAAAGTTCGACTTTCGTTGCCCCTTGAGCGGGTCAAAAGTTGTGTTTTCAACCCTAGACTAGCAATTTGAAACAGGCGACTGCGACTCACTCAAAAGCCTAATTTCCGATGCTCTTGTTATAAAAAATATCGTACATAGCTCGTGGCGAATGCCGGCGATGTCTGACTCGTGTGATTGCTGCCCTCGTTTCGCTCGAGCAGCAAACTTCACACTCATCAGAAATCGCTCGCCCTTCGCCCTTAGATATGTAATATACTATATCGAAGAAATACATGACTTTTCAAATAAAAAAGATAAATTCTCAAATAAAAATGGAATATTTCAATTTTCAGTTAAATACATTTTTTTTAAACTCATTTTCAACCTCAAAGTTAAATTTTCAACCAAAAAAATAAATTTTCAACCAAAATTTTGAATTAGTCACCAAGAAAAATAATATTTTGCAACAACAAAATGTTAACAGAGTAGTTTCACTCTCAATTAGCTAGTTGAATTTTCAACCGAAAAATATGAATTCTCAACTAAAAATGTAACAATTGATATTTCAAACAAAAGAGATATGATTTCTACAAAAATTGACAAATTCTCGATACAGAAGATGAATTTTCAACAAAACAGTTGAATTTTTAACCAAAAAGAATTACTTTGTAACAAAATTGTTGAATTTTCAACTCTGAATAAAGTAATATATCGCCGCTTAGAAATTATGGAAAACAATCGAACTCACACATCGAAATTCGCTGTTTTTTTTCCTTCAAGGTGGGAAATTCCTGCACTATACTTTTGGCTCAAGTCAACTTTGCTCCGTCAAGAGGATAGCTGAAATTAAAAGAAAACGTTTTAAGTAAGAAGAAAAAGCAATATCGTGGTATTTACCAGAGATTATTGCATTTCAATAAGAATAACCTACCGAAAATTGTGTCCGTGAACTAGAAGAACCAGATATTGGTTGGTGTTGTACATTTTTATCACAAACAGCTTCTTTTTCGTCAGCGTTGCAAAATATTTTTCTGGTAGCACATACGGAAAGAAATTTTGGGCGACTGCGGCACTTATACTTACCACTGCTGAGCTAAACACACGAGCGCCAGCCCGCCCTGTGTTCAAGACGTCTACTCTCTTCTTTTGAGAACGCTGCGATTCGACAGAGGGGCGAACGACGCGCCAAACTTTTGGGACAACAACAGACCAAGAACTCAGTAAGACGGTTGCATTATTTTCTGGAGACGCGGTTGATACACGCACGGCCTCGCGTAAATTCACTTATATATAACTATAGATATATAAGAAAACTCCAATTTCGTGAAAACTTTCGATTTTAACAGGTTCTTTCCTTTTAATTTCAAGCGTACAAATCTAGAAGTCGAATCGACTACTGTACCACATTTTAAGCCCGCCGCCGCACTAAAAATGGCGCTGCTGTCGCACTAAAATCGACTACACCGAACGCAACAGCTGTCCTAAATTTCTTTCCGTGGGTGCTATCACATTGTTTTATTCAGAATTCGAGACAAGCCGTGATCGGTGTCAGACGTGTTTTTTGGGCTTCCTTACTTTTTAATAAATAAATAGTGGTTTCTTTTTTAGTGCTATAATATATTAACTGTGCTGATTTACGAGCTGTAGATGATTTTAAGACAGTTTACGCTAATTTAAAACTAGAGACTGTTCCATTTACCATTTCGAACAATAGGTGAGTGTTTAGAATGCGAAAAAACGATTTCCAGATGAGCATCGGACTCCATAGCCTTTCATAATTGTGGTGCCTTATTTCATTCAGCTTGTGTCAATCTTGGTATATCCAAAAGAACTCTGAAGAACTAAAAAAAGACCTAAATGATTTTACTTGTGGTAAGTGCAAAATACGTTCAGAATTCGTTGTGCCTGCCCACACTGCACAGTCCCCGATATTCCCTACTCCTACGCACGAGGTCGCTGGTGCCTTTCCGCCCGGCTATGCAAAGGCAATACGCCTTACTGTCATGAATCCACAGATGGTTGCGGCAGTACCGTCCCAGGACAGTTTGCAGAATTTCTTCAAAGAATTCGTGCGTAAACAACTTGAATGGATTTTTGACATCAAAACCTTCATTAAGAACATAAAGACTGTCATCTCAAAGAACGATGAACGGATCGGCACACTTGAAGTTAATTTAACAGTTCACGATGATGAATTTAAGACTGTTAAATTAGAGGATGCATCACTTAAATCTGAAGTCCCCTTCCTCGAAACCTCTCTCAGTAATCAGGAGCAAGCTGCCCTTCAAACGAAACCTGAGATACATGAATTACCAATTAAATCAAACGGAAAGCCTCCGACATTGATTGCTTGAATCGCTACGGTGCTAGGGATACGCTGTGTTAAGGAGGACCTTATCAATTCCTACCGGACAGTCGACAGAGCGCAAAGGAACAAATTCATCCAGCAGCGGATCTCGAACTCTGGTTTGTCTTCAGCTGTTCTATATCAATGTATTTTTTCACGGCGATTTCCGGTAAATATTATCTTGGTCTTTATCATTTGTTATTACCATGCATCATATTTTATATGGGTATTACTGCTATTATTTTATTGATCATTTATACTGATTTTTGTCTCAGTTACAGTATATTACGTAAGACACCAGATGTGGTTTGGAGTCACGAAGTTTGGTGTCTTAACGAGGCCCTCTTGCATATCCCTCTTATCCACATTTATCATGACTTCCATTACCTTGAGCTTCATTTGTGCAATTTAGTTACCTCTAATGTATATGACTTATTATCTCAATGGGTACTCTATCGGTTTACCACGTGAATTCTCCGTCTCTCTTGGCCCATTATCCAAAACTTAAAAATTATTTCAGCTCGCAGTCCTATCACATCGTAGTTGTTCCGACACTTGGCTAACCTCTAACTATCCCTCCAGTTCAGTTGCTCTTCACAAGTACTCCGTATTTCGTAGAAACAGAGAAACCCAAAGAGGGGGTGCAATCTGCCTTTATCTCAATGACAGCATCAACTGAATTTATTTTCATCTGGGTTAAGTACACAAAAAATAGTGCTTTGTAAGGTGTTATTTATGAACCGCCGAAGGCCTCCTTTGGAAGTGATCTAGAGTCAGAAATATTTGCATACATTCCTAATTACAACAACATTATGCTCACAGATGAATTCGGGACTAATCTAGACTCAACGAACAGCCAAACTAAATATTTAAGGTCCGTAGTGCATGCATAAGGACTGTCAATAGTTACCCATACTTCCACACACCATACAGACCGATCTAGTTCTTGGATAGATCTTATGATGGTGGATGACCTCGAGAAGGTTTCTTCCTATTCGAAGCATCCCATTTTCCTTATATATGACCATGAGCTCATTAATATCAATTGTTAATTTATAAATAATTTTACTTAAAGCACTTTACAGATTCCAATACGTAATCTGTTAAACAAAATTAAATCTGACTTCATTGATCACTTTACAACATACGAATGGAAAAAAGTTTATTTTGAGCAGGATGTCAGTACTATAAACTAAGACCACCTTGCTGACTTCATTTTGACCTCAGCTGTTGATAAATTTGCGCCCCTTTACGTTCCTCGTTTTTTGAAAAAAATATTGCCCCTGGATCACCTCTGATATTAGGATACTCATGAAAAAACGTGATAATAAACGTAGATTGGCGAAAAGAACGCAAAGTACGGTGATCCATGCCGAATCCCGGAAGATTAGGAACTTTGTACAAACTAAAATACGTGACCCCTATAATCAGTACAACTTTAACTCAATTAAAAATAGAAATAAAAACGATTATGTAGGGCTCCTTTCAAGGCGACTGGGGTTGATCCCTCCCGAGCGTGCTTCTCCGGGTCCGTCTCTTTGTCCTAGTGTTCTCTTAAATACCTTTTGGAACCCTGCAGTTTTGTACGGCAGTTTCGCCTACCCTGGGAAGTACGCTCCCACTTTCTTTTGATGACAATACATTTTTCTTTTCGGACATCTCTCTTGAATTTTTCTTGAAAAAGCTAAATGAGGTCAATCTAACGCAATAGGGATTGATGGAATTTCCACTAAAATGATCAGCTTATCACTTTCGATTATTTTTTCTGTCCTCCTACATATTTATAATTCCTCCGTTTAGGTTAGAATATTCCCTGATCCGTGGAAAAAGGCTCTTATTCGACCAGTTCCAAAACTTTCCAACCCTACCTCTTTCAAAGATTTTCGCTTTATCTCCATTCTAGATGCAATCACCAAACCACTAGAACGGATTGTTCATTTTCAGGAAAAGGATTACATAAATTCCAACAACCTTATGGATCCCCTACAGTCCAGCTTTTTTGCAGGACACAGCACTATTTTGTCGTCATTTAATGTTACTTCAGGTTTTAACCTGGCTTTGGATCGAAAGAAAATCATGGTGGTTATCCTATACGATTTCTCCAAAGCATTTGATATGGTGGACTATCAACGCCTCTTACTTAAAAATAAACATTTTAGATTTTCACACACAGTCATCGAATACTGCAATTACCATAAATATGCGGATGACTTTGAATTATATGCATTTCGGGACATATTTCCTCTCTGGATCAATTGCTAAGTTGGGTACATGAAGATACTAATTGTGTGACTCATTGGGCTTCGGACAATAGATTAGCTCTCAACCCTAGTGGAACAAAGCCAATCGCTATTAGGCCTCCAAAATTACCCTCTTCTCAAAAAGTAGCCACCCTACGTCCATTACAGATTAATGGACTTAACATCTCCTTCGTCGAGACGGTTTCGGATCTCGGCTTGATACTAAATCAAACATTGTTTTGGAAGGCCTCATCCTTCCGATTTCCAATTTCGATTGTTTAGTGTATGATGACATTACTGATGACCTTAATTTGAAACTCGAGCGTTCCCTCAATGCAAGCATTGAATTTATTCAGAATATTCCTAAGAGTTATATGGATGTATTCGCTATGGGCGTTATTATTTGTGCTCATTTTATATGCATCTTACTTTCTCGTGGAGGATGGTTTTTCTTTAACAAAAGAAAAAAACTGGATACTTTCAATATTTTTTTAGCTTGTATTTCTGTCCTGCCGGAAATATTATTTTCAGACCATCAGAGAGCCCATCAAATGTCAATCCATGTGTTCTGTTACAATGAATACATGTTTAACTTACAATAGTGTTATATTCCAAATTAAAATAAAGTTTTCTTTGTAGAAACAATGTAACAATATATTTTTTAAATTGATAAATTGGTGTTTCTAGATCATAACAGGTAACAGAAGGTTCGTCAGTAAATCATTCGACGTGTCTCAAAGATGCGAACAAACACGTCAGATACAGTACTGTCCTGAGTAAAAAATGTTTCGACCTGAGTTCGTTTTGATTATGTCTTGCTTTCGTCTTTACGACGGCGATTTCAGGCTGCGTTTCAAAACTGAGACGAGACACCAGATTATGTCTCACTTTTATGGACTTAGCTGGGTAATTTCAAGTCGGGGTAAACTTGTATCAAGATGAACCTTTTTGGACTCAGAAATGAGACAGTTAACAGATGCGAAGGATTGAAATTGAGGAATGAAAAATCTGCAATGAATCAAATAGTTATTTTAATTTGAAAATCCGGAATCTGTTGGTAGAGTACCAGTAGAACCGCGGTTAATCACACTTATGGCCACGTATCACGACCGTGAGATGGGTGGCCATGGGGCACGAAAAAATGAACACGAGAGACTGGTGAAACCCTTGGTTATCTTGAGGTCAGGAAGCGACCCAAGGATGACAACTTTCTGCAACCATCTCGCAAGTGCCTTGGCATGCTTTTGGCACGCGGGTATGGCTTTAAGGTTAGGAACCAGTGATAGTTTTGCACCTCCGAGAGCACCGATCACAAGGAAAAGTACTTTAACCGAATATTTCGGGTACAGGCATTGCAGCTCCCTTTTAAGGTCTTCATAACTCTCCTCCTTTTCCTTCTCCTTCGCAGTGATGCTGTTGTCGGCCTGAGTCGAGAATTCGATCACGAATATGGTTCGTTAGAGAGGTCCAAAATTCCCGAAAGTGTGAAATGTTGATATGTACCATACTCATACGGTGCTACGTCCCAAAACATGAATTTTGGTACCTCGGTGA
>CAKNYM010004759.1:0-16143 GCA_932195095.1 Andricus curvator | reverse complement strand
TCAGGAAACAGGAATCCAAGTCATATAAAAGTCCTTTATTTTTTTTTTAAATTGGCAGAAGCCAAAATGTCGTAGTCAAAAAAGATTCATGCTCTTGCAAGATTCTCATCTCAATTTAGTTCTGTGAAGAAAATAATGAAATTTTAAATGAAGAAAAACCATTTCATATACATACATAACGAAACATATACGATTGAAAAAATAAGGTTGAGAAAAAGATTAAAAATTGTGAAATGATTTACCTGAGCTTTTAATATTTTAACTTTGAGATGTTAAAAAGTAGTAAGGTCCATTATTATGACATCACGGGCAATATTTAAAGAATTTTCTTTTTACATTTGAAATGGAAGACAGAAGGAACGTACTGCTCCATGGTAAGGATTACCATCAAGTGAATGCAGGTAAGAGCATGAAGTAATAGAAACATAAAAGTGCAGTAACGTAGTACGTCAGAAATATCAGGTTCCTTAATTCTAATTAAAATTTGTAATTTTGTTTTTATAAAGTCTAAGTAACAAATTATTGGTAGAACAGTTAGTTAATATCAAATTAACAACTACTAAAATTGTAACAATAATAATGAAATGATGATAAGAGTATGCTTAAGGAAAAACATTGGATTTTAAATTAGAGAATCTAGTATTACGTTGTATAATGGACTAAAATTATTCAGATCAGTTTTTATATTTAAACAATTATCACCCTCATTCTTAATAAAGAACATTTACGCTGCAATTCTTTTAAACTCATTAGGTTCATGGTGTAAAACCAATACATGTTCCCCGTCGAATTGATGACCAGTTTCAACCGGATGTTTTGCAATAACTTTATGATTCTTAGGATTGTGTCTAAAATTATCGTTATGTTCTTTAGTTCTAGTGGAAAGTAATCTACCGGTCTCACCTACATAGCATTTATCACAATTTAAACAAACAATTTTATATACTACATTACTAAGCTGAAAATGTCAAGAGAATCTTTGCCTAGTTTTATGAACTTATGAAGTTTAGAATCAATCCTAAATGTTGTTTTTATGTTGAATTCACTCAAAATTCTTTTTACTTCAAAAGACAAACTACCATGAAAAGGTATAGAAACAATACGTTTGAAATCTAAATTATAATCTAGATGTGAAATAATTTGTTGTGATAAAGAATCTTTAAGGGTTTTTATTTTATTATTAATGTGTGTTTGCACAAACCCTTTTGGGTAATTATTAAGAGACAAAATATTTTTTATAAATTCAATATTAGACTTGTGAAAAGATTCATGTGATAATTTAAACGAAGTGTCTACGAGATTTTTAATAATAGCTATTTTATGCTGAATAGGATGGTTAGAAAAAAAGTTAATGTATCTGCCTGAATAAGTATCTTCTCTGTACCAATCCGTGATAATAGTGCCATCATTGTTTTTAATAACTGTAACATTTAAAAAGGAAATGGAATTGTTAGTTTCTATTTCATGTGTAAATGTAAGCCTCGGATGGAAAGAATTAAATTGGTGTAAAACATAATCTAATTTATCATTAGGTAAAATAATAAAAGTGTCATCTACATATCGAAAATATGTGTGAATGGTAAAATCTAAATTTTTCATGACTATTGACTCTAAATCTTGCATAACAAGGTTAGCTAAAACAGGTGATATAGAAGAACCCATAGGAGTCCCATACACTTGTCGGTAAAAAATATTATTTAATTGAAAAACTGTTTGATTCATTAAAAACTTAATTCCCTTTTCAAATTCAGTCAAAGGTAAACCTGTAAAATTTTGAATGTAAGTCCATCTACTTAAAATACTGTTCACTACTAAATCAATTCGAATGTTAGTGAATAAAGATGATACATCCAATGAAACCATAATATGATCAGGAGGAACTGTTCTTTTAACTATTACGTTTTTGAACTCGAAAGAATTTTTAACTTGACTTTCAGGTACCAATAAAGCTTCTTTGAGAATATTATTAAACAACTTAGCCATTTTATAAGTGGGAGTATTAATTAAAGAAACAACAGGTCGTAATGGACAATTTGTTTTATGATTTTTAGGTAAACCATATATTGTAAGAATGTTAGTGTCGTGAACTAGTATATCTCGACGTAATATATTTTCACCTAAATAACCACTGATTCGCTAGGAGTTTAAGTATTTAAAAGTTTCTTTTTTTAGTTCTTTTTCAGGATTTTCATCTAATTTCTCATATGTTGTGACATCGTTTAATAAATTATGCATTTTCTTATTATACGTTTCTTTATTAAGAACAACAGTGATATTACCTTTATCTGCATGTGTAATTAAAAGTTGTTTGTTTGATTCAATGAAACATTGTGTTTTTTTAATACTTTGTGCAAAAAACCTATCAGACTGTGAAATTTTATTCTCTAAAAAATGTTCTGCCGAATTAAGAACTCTGTGCCTAAGCATATCCCTATCATCTACATTTTCAATCAAACTAATATTTGACTCAACATCTTTAACTATATCAAAAACTATATTTCGTTTATTAGTTAGAAAGGATGAACTAAATTTATTTCCCAATATTAAAACGTCATTAACTTCATCTGGAATTTTTTTATCACTTAAATTGACGATCCAAGGATCATTCTGACCTGCATTGATTATATCTTTGTGTTTATTAATGTTTAATCGTTCATGAAAGCTACTATTGGAAATTAAATTTTTGAAATTTCTTATTTAATCGTTGTGTGCATTGAAAAGCCTTTCCATTATTATTAAGTTGATTTTCTAAAATTTTACTATAGATATTGGATGGTAAAGAGTTTCTTAAGTTAATCTTAACATTATTGAAATTCTTAGTGAGAAATTCTAAATGAGTATTTAAATCTTTAATCTCATCATTCAATAAACGACGTTCTAAGGAGTCTAACATAAAGTTAACATGATTTTTGGCACGATTACTAAACAAACTGTAAATTTCTTATATTGTTGGTAGCATTAGTTATATTTTTTGGTAATAAACTATGACTGCGACAATTAACTAAAAAAGTTTCTCTGGATTTAATATTATAAATTGTTTTGTTTAAATTGATAAGCTTTTTTACATCAATGAATGAGTCAGGATATTGATTTTTAATTTCGTTAAGAAACATGATATGTAAGTAATTAAAAAGATATAATAATCAAAAAGGAAGTAAAAAAGACTTGCAATTAACTATGGATTACAAAAACATCTAATACTATATTATGTCAAAAAGTAAATTCTTATTAATAGATGGTAAAAGTTAGAATGCGATGTTATGCGTCTGAGTAAATAAATACTTAATTAACGTAAAAGACGTACTTCAGACCAAATAGAAAGACCTTGATGATGTTAAAAAGATCCTGTAATCATCAACGTTTCGAGAGTCAAATGCTCTCCTCTTCAGGAAACAGGAATCCAAGTCATATAAAAGTCCTTTATTTTTTTTTAAATTGGCAGAAGCCAAAATGTCGTAGTCCAAAAAGATTCATGCACTTACAAGATTCTCATTTCAATTTAGTTCTGTGAAGAAAATAATGAAATTTTTATAATTTTTTTGGGATCTTTCCGTCTAACTCTAAATGGGTAATGAATATATTCTTATGTAATTTTTTGTTAAAGGAACTTTACGTGAACGAAATTAGTCTATATAATTCTGATTTCTTCTGATTCCGTGACAATCTATTGTCCTATGTCCTCTTTGATAACATCTTTCGCAGGCATTAGTCCATTTATAAAGTTTAATTTTTCCAAATTGTATTTCTGGTACTCGATCGTTATCCTTATCTGTGGGTCATTAATGGTCATTACTGAAATAGTATATATCGGATAACAATCTTAGAGCCTTTCTTGTGGCATCGTGTTTCGCTGTTTGTTTTCAGGTGAAAGGTTCGCTAGTTTTTGCATAATTTGTACGACCTTTAGATATTTCGCAAGTTATAACAAATACTTGGAGAGGCGATTTTGGTTTAAAGTTACGACTTTATAATTTAGGTTAGAAAAGTTATATTCGATACTAATTTCCTTCAATGTTTGCAATGGGCTGACTGATTCAGCTCGATTTATCCTTAGATATGCTGGTTCCATTTTTTTACTAAAACATACAATATTTTTAAAGTAGTAAAATTTAATTTTATGAAAAAAATAGGAAAAAGTTTTATATTAAGAAATAAATAAATAAATAATGTTCTTTGAGGCCTATTCCGCTTCTTTTGATGTTAAAAAAATTTTTATTATAAAAAAATTTTTTGCCGACATGCTTCAACATGCAATTTCAGGTCCTTTTCAAGGCTTATTCTAAATTCTAGAAAGAAAAGAAAAACCGCTGAAGACTATGTTGAGTTTTTGAGTAACGTTGACTTTTTTCCCCTCTTGTAAAAATTGTTAAAAGTTTAAAATAAAGTGAAAATTGCAAAAAATTGATAACGTATCATTTACGGTATAACCTTAAAAAATCTTATAGGAAAAATTCCTTGAGATTATGCAATTATTAAACTACATTTTGTAATAAATTGTGGTTGACGAATTTTTCGAGTCAAAAACTCATGATAGTTATAACGATAATATAAACTCAATTCATGCTTATTGTAAAAATAGGAAAGAAATATATTTTTAATGATTTTATTTTTATTCTTAAATACTAAATTGATGTAGTAGAAACATATGAATATAAAATTAATTTGATTTATTTTATAACCATACATAAAAATATCTGTAGATATGTTTAAGTAGTAGAAATATCAAGATTATATCTAATGTGATTGTTTGTTTCATCTGCAATTGTGAAACGAGCGAAAATATTGGGTTAATGTTTGATGTTAATATATTGTATAGTTTTTTTAATTTTCACTCATTTTACAAGTGAGTGTAAATTTCGGTGACTTTCATACATTCTTGTGTTTAGAGATTAAATTTTTTGCAAACAAGTATTACATGCAGGTACTTGTTTTTTAGGATACAATAATCCTCTCGAACATGAATAACATTGTTGGTGAATATGTGATATTTTACCAAGGAAATTCCATGAATTTGATTTTCGGAAGAATGTTTTACAACTTGAAGTAACTAGAAGGAAGCATGTTTTATAAAACTTAATAGGGCTTCCTGGTAAAAAATAGAATTTTTTATGTTTAGTATTTTTGCAAAGCAGCAGAGTTTATTTCTTGCATTATGATTGTTGCTGTTTTTTTTGTAGATTCTTTATTTTCTAACATGAATCTAAATAATTTTGATCTTCGTGGAAAACAATAAGTATTAACTAGATAATCGTTACTTTTTGGATAGCGGTATGCATCAACGCCGTCCATATAGTCTGAGTGCGCAATCTTTGGGCTTTCAGGAGTTGGAATAATTTTTGTACAGAAAGGAAAGAAAAGATTCCAACTTTATATAGTTCAGACATTTTTTTTAGTACTTAAATTTTCAAGTTTAATAAAAAATAGAAAAATTAGCAAGAAAAAAAATGTTTTGAAGAAAGAAAAAAAATTGTTGAGAAAGTTATAAGTGAAAATTGAATAGATAAGAAGTGATTGAATGAGAAATGAGTGAATGTATAGTATATTCATAATTAATTTTTTGTCCGACCCCCCTTGAAAACGCGCCATTGCATGCACGTGAGGCAGGCGTAATGTGGCCGCTTCCAGCCCAGTGACGTTCGCACATGCGCACTCCGCCGCCGGGCCAACATGAAACTTTACGCCCGCTACATAACACTTTACGCCCGCTAAATAACACTTTACGCCCGCTACATAAAACTTTACGCCCGCTACACATAATTATCTTTATCTTTAAAAAAATTGTATCGCTGGACCCCACAGTCTTCCTTCTGCAAAGTAC
The DNA here is from genome assembly GCA_932195095.1 of Andricus curvator. Classification (NCBI taxonomy): domain Eukaryota; kingdom Metazoa; phylum Arthropoda; class Insecta; order Hymenoptera; family Cynipidae; genus Andricus; species Andricus curvator. Next base: position 10,325 of record CAKNYM010004759.1, on the reverse strand, counting down.
GCTATTTCTTTCTTTCACTTATAATCTAAAATTGTCAAGTACACCAAACATCCTCTATCTGCTTAACATGCTTGTTTTCAAGAAGGGTAGGACAAAAAGTATGGTGTGTATCAAGGGCGTACGGCTATTTTGCCTCGTGCGACTTCTGATCTCGCTTCGCTCGGGCGGCAAGTTCACACTCGTCAAAATAGCCTTCTTTACGCCCTTGATACACAATATACTATTTTGCTCTTTTTTTGTTAATAGTTTATGAGTTTATGTAAAGTTTAAGAAAAATAAATTAATAATTAACTTGATTATTTCAAAGTTCTTGCAATACTTATTTTGCAAAGATATGTAATGTATGACAACAGATTAGATAATGAATAAGAGACTGAGTGAGAGGTAAAGAGAAAGAGAGAGATGAAAGTAGGTTGGGGGTTGAAAACAGTTTGGAATGCTAGATAGTATGAAGTAGTGGTAAATAGGAGTTGAACTTACTAAGAGTAGGAATGGGGGTCTTCGTCTGAGGTTGTAATAGATACTGTTATGGGGGTGTGGTCAAGAACTTCTTGATTTTTTGTTTGATCGAAGGAAAAATTTATTTCAAAAGTGGGGTTCTATTATCTACTGTATCTATCCCATATGTATACTAGGGATTTTAAAAGAAAGATCAGTTTTGTGAGAGAAGTGATCATGGGAAGTACAACAGAAAGATTGCTTATAGTTAAGGTACAAAACTTTTGTTTTTCTATCTTTTTTATGATTAGTTATAATTTTTTAATATCATAGTTTAGAGGAAAAAATATTTAATTTGGCAAAACTAATATCTTGCTTTTGAAGAATAATATCACGTTTTATAAACGGATATTTCTCAATTGATTTTATGCAATATATAAGTATATTTGAGAAAAGGCAGGGTAATTATATATACCATTAAACCATTTCCCTTTCAGGGTAGGCGTGACACTACCCGATTCGGGTAGTGTTTCTAGGTTTTTCTTGTAGTTATAAATAACTACAAGTGTGGGCTCACCACACCCACGATGTGCCAACAGCACTCATGTCAGTATTCTTGAATGGTCACCCGTCCAAGTACTAACCGCGTCCAACGCTGCTTAACTTCAGTGATCTGACGAGAACTGGGTTTTTCAGCCTGGTATGGCCGTTGGCCATATTTTATAATTATTTTATAATTAATTTTATATAAACGCTGATTTTATAAAGATATGAACTTGAACATTAAATATGCAGTTGTTGACGTTATATTTTTATAATTTAGGAAGGTTGTAAGGAAAATATTCATTATTTAATTGAAGCTAATAGATCTTCTAAGTTGTTAAATTTAATTGATAAACTGACAAATGTGTTATTGAACTGACGTTATAGAAACTAAAAAACAATGTTCAACTTCTGAGATATGATAAAAAATTAAAATTTAACTTTGGTAAAGGCTCGGGTGAGAGCATATCATATATTCAAAATCTGATTTTAGATTCTAATGTTTTTGCTGTTGGATGAATAATATTAAATTAGGATAGTGATATTAAATGCCAAGACATACTGCTTCTCGATGACTGGATTCTGGAAAATAAATGCAGACATGAATTAGTATTATTGAATATGTCTAAGTCGATAGTCGATAGCGCTCAAGCCGATTAATGTGTACGACTCTTGGGGAGTTTTTTATTTCAATTTTCACGTTTCCTTTTCCTGCAATTTCTAATACTTCGTATGGACCTGAATATTGATTGTTGAGTTTTTTAATTTTTGCTCCTTTCAATAAAAATACTTTGTCTTCTACTTTGAATTCTTGAGGATTGATTTTTCTATCATGATATTGTTTTGATTTTTCTTTAGCTGAAATTAAATTTTGTCTGGCTAATTCGCGAATTCCATGTAATCTTGTTACTAGATTTTTTGTATAGTCATCATACGTTTGTAATTTTTCATGTTCTGACGGGGGTTCACTGGAAGGTAATCGAGCTAGTTTTCCAAAAACTAATTCATACGGGGTACATTTTGTTGCTTCATGAACGCTGGTATTATAAGAAAATGTGGCTAATTCTAACCAATCATCCCATTCTGCATTTTTCTCTGTAAATTGTTTCAAATATTCCGCTAAGACGTGATGAGATCTTTCTAAAGACCTGTTTGATTGTGGATGAAATGCCGTAGTTTTAAATTGCCTGATACGAAATCTTTTAGCGAATCTTTGTAATAAATTACTCAAAAAATCTTTACCTTGATCGGTTAAAACTCCTCTTGGTGAGCCAAAAGTGCAAATAAATTTCTTTTCAAATGCGTCTGCTATTGTGCTAGCTTGATGATTTGGAAGGGCACAAGCTACACAAAATTTGGTAAAGTTATCTTGAATTTTTGAAATATATTCATTTCCTTTTCTGTTTTTGGTAATTTTCCTACGATATCCATTGATATCTTTTCGAATGCGGTTCCTGGGGTGTCAGTCATAACCATTGGATTTCCTGTTTTGAACGGTACCATTTTTTTAATTTGACATTGTAAACAAAGTTGAATGTATTTTTGTATGTCTATTTTCATGTTTGCCCCCAAAAATGTTGTCGTATTCTATTGTATGTTTTTGTCACTCCTCTGTGACCACCTAATGCTGATGAATGAACTTCTACTAAAATTTTATTTTTCTGTTCTTTTGTGGGATACTGTGTGATTCCTGAGCAAATAATTATCTTTGTATTTGATTCTAAAAATACGGATTTAAGTTGGGTTAAGATTATTTCCCATGGTATATTATTTACGTAACCAGTTTTAGCTATACTGATTGATTTCAAGTTTAATTTGCTGGCTATATTATGCAAAGAAAAAATTGTTAACTTTATACTATTGAGTGTTTCTGCAAGATTTTCTTTTTGTTCTTCTTCTATAGGAAGGGCTATGTGATAATTTTTTCCTTTATGAATTTCTTTGGCAAGACTTTTCTGAAGGTTTGTAAACTTAGGTAATTGTTCACGCTTTAATAATGATTCTGATCCATTATCTCAGGGTTTTCCATTCGTTGTAGTAAAGTATGCATAGTTATCTTTTCTCATTGTAATTTTATCGCGGCAGTCTATTATATTTGGATGCTTAGTTGACGTTCCGACGGCTGGTTTATTCGGCGGTGGCTCTGGGGGCGGACGATTTTGTGCTGAACCTCCGTCATGTGTTTCTTTATTGTCATTTGTTTCTGGTAAATCGTCATTAAAATCGGGATTTATTCAATCAAATTGACCAAATTTTCATCTAAATTTTTATTATTGAAATTTTCATCGTTATCTTCATTAAAATCTAAAAAAATCTTTTCAAGATCGCTTAAGTTTTCTATTTCGCTTGATTCACTGGAACTGAAAAAATAATTCGGATTTTCTGCGTTGCTATCTTCTTCTTGAATTTTAAATTTCTTCTTTTTCTTACAGGATTTGTTTTTCTTCTTTATATTTTCATAATAATCTGGATCAGAGTCTGAGTTGTCTGATGTATGATCGGGATTAACGTCCGTTTTTACTTTATTGTCCTGTTTTGTTTTAGTAATAATTTCTTTTCTTGGTCTTCCTCTCTTTTTGGCTGCAAGAGTAGGGATAAAGTTTTTTGTTTTGAGTGTAGCCTTGCGTAGTCTACCTCGTTTTTTCTTAATAATGATTTCTTCTTGAGAGTCCTTTTCGTAATTATCTTCGCCACTATCTTCTTTAAAGGTTTCTTGAATATTTTCTTTTATAGTAACTGGATTTTTAGTTTCTTCAGTTTGATTTCTCGATTTTCATCTTATTACCATTGCGTGGCATTTTGATTCTTTTATTTTATTTAGATTTGAGAAATCCATTTGATTTAGTAATACATAAATTCTTTCTTTGACTTGATCAAATAATTCTTCAGTGAGAATATTGTTTTCTTTATTTATTTTCATACTAGGATTTGAACTTGAACTTGGATTGAAGCTCGACTGTGAGTTTAAACACGAATTAGTATTCGATTTTGAGCTTATATCAGTACACGATTTAAAATTTGATTTTGAGTCTTTGTTAGTACTCGATTTTGAAACTGATTGTGAGTCTTTGTTAGAACTTGATTTTGAATTTGATTTTGAGCGCGTAGAGTATATTTCTTGATTAACTTTCGTTATTTTAGTATCTTCTTCTTTTATTTTAGTATCTTCTTCTATTTTAGTATCTTCTTTTATTTCAGTATCTTCTTCTTTTTCTTCATTAACATCTGTGGAGTTTCTTGATAACAAGTCTGCATTTACATTCATTTTACCTGCTTTATAGACAACTTTAAAGTCATATTCAGCTAATTTTAATTTGCATCTTGTTACTCTAGAACAAGGATCTTTGCAATTTTGAAACCAAACTAATGGTTTGTGATCGGTTACTAGCATAAATTTATGTCCATATAGATAGGGGCGGAAATGTGTTACAGAAAATATAATTGCTAGGGCTTCTTTTTGATAAGTGTCATACTTTCTTTCATCATCATTTAAACTTCGAGAGGCGTAAGTAATGGGTTTATCTTTGCCAATGTGTCCTTGTGATAAAATTCCACCAACGGCAAATCCTGATGCGTCTGTCGTTAATACAAAAGGTTGCGAGAAATCTGGCCTTTGTAATACAGGCGCGTTATATCATTTTTCTTTTAACGTGTCAAATGCAGTTTGCTCGGAATCTGTCCATACAAATGGTGTGTCGTTTTTCAATAATTTATTTAAAGGTCCGGCGATTTTTGAAAATCCGTCTACAAATGTTCTATAATATCCTGCTAATCCTATGAATTCCTCGATATTTTTTGGTTTTTCAGGGACTGGAAATTTCTTGACGGCTTCTACTTTCTTAGGGTCTGGTTTCACTCCGTTTTTATCGATAATATGCCCGAGGTATTTTACTTCAGGGCGCAAAAATTCGAATTTGTCAGGTTGTAATTTAAGATTTGCGTTACGTAATCTATTCATTAATTCTGTGAATTTTTTATCATGTTCTTCTAATGTATCCGCATAAATAACTATATCATCTAGGTAGACCAAAAGTTCAGTGCCTTGAAGGCCAATCAATACTAGGTCCATAAGGCGTTGAAAGGTGGCAGGGGCGTTTTCCATACCAAACGGCATGCGGTCGAATTCATAGTGTCCGAAGGGAGTAGAGAAAGCGGTTTTGTGTGAGTCTCTAGCGTCCATTTTTATCTGATGGAATGCTCATGCTAAGTCTAATACCGAAAAGTATTGGGCTTTCCCTAATTGATCTAAAATTTCTGTAATGTTTGGAAGTGGATATGAATCACTAATAGTTTTTTCGTTTAATTTGCGATAATCTAAAACCATACGCCATTTTATGTTTCCGTGGGAGTCCGGTTTCTTAGGAACTGGAAATACTGGTGTATTATATGGAGACTGTGATGGCTTTATTATTTTTGTCTTAATTAATTTTTTGTTTTAATTAATTCTTTGACTTGATCTTGAATTTCTTCTTTTTGGACGTGGGGGAGTCTGTATGGTCGTGTAAAAACTGGTATTTATTTCGTCCGTGGTTATAATGCTATGTTGTAATACGTTTGTGCCTTCGAGTATTTCTCCTGGTATATGGAATCGGTCTGCGTTTTGTTCAATGAGTTTTTCTACATGTGCGTATTCTTCTTTATTTAAATGTTTAAAACGTAATAGTTCTTTTATTGACTTGACTCTATCTTCATTTGCAATATTAAAGGTTTGGTGAACATAATCTCCATCTTTATTTGAATTGAGAAAACAGCTAAGGACTTGTTCGACTGTTTGGTATTTATTATTTTTATTTTGATTTTGTGTAATAAAGACTTCGTTATCTTCAGATGTCAATTCTTCAAAGTCGAGAATTTCTACAGTTGGAATTGCAAGTACTACTGGCTCTTCGCGAGTATTAGCGATTTTTAAATAAACTTTACCGTTGTTATTTTTAACTATTGCGTTTCCAAAATATATACCACTGTCTTTAGGCAACAATTCAGGGACGTACCCTATTTCTTTGCCGTTCTTTTTAACATGTATATAAAAATCAGAAATTGTTCTAGGCGGAATTGTGATTATTTTAGGGGAGTCAAATGGTTGGTTTTGTTAATTGATTTCTAGTTGTCTTTCTGCATAATTTATTTTTACGTTGTTTTTGCGAAAATATTTACTTCCTAAAACTTCGTCGTGTTCGACTGGTACTTCATTGAAAATTATATTGAAAATGGTTGGAAATTCTAAAATATTTATTGTTATTTGGCCGAGAGTGTATACTGGGTGTTCGTTAATTCCTGTAAATTTCAGGCAATTTTGTTTATTAATGTTCACGCACGATTTTACTGCTTTTTCTTTAATTAAATTGGGACCTGCTCCTGTATCAATCATTAATCTTACAGGACTATTCAAACCATTTGTTGATAATGTTATGTGAGGTATAGTATCAGTGACGATTAAGTTTACTTTTACTGTTTTTTGTTCCTTTATATATTCAAAATTAGGGTCGGATGCATTTAATTCTTTCTTCAGGCCTTCCTCTGAGCAACCGGTCTGGGAAGGGCGTTGGAGTTTTCCGGATTTATTTGTTGTGGAGGATTTAATTGTTGCGGTTGTTGATATTGATTATTATATTGTCTTTTAGGGTAATCATTAATTACATTCTCCGGTTCTTTGCAATAGTGACATATTATTTTATTAGGTTTAGGCTGGTAGTTATTTTGTAATTGTTTTGTGGTTGAAATCGATTATTAGTTTGATGTTGGGAATAATTAGGAAAAGATTGTCTTTGATTCTGAGAATTATTAGGAAATAATTGTCTTTGAAAATGATTTGGAGAAAATTTTCTTTGATTTTGGAAATTATTCGGGAAAAATTGTCTTTGATTATTGTTATTATTAAAGTAAGGTTTTGAATAATTATTAGTAAATTGTTTCTGAAAATTATTTGTTCGATTAAATTGAGTATTTTGAGGGTTTGATAATTGTCTTGCAAGTATACGACATACTGATGCTACATGACCTGCTTTTTTCGCAAAATTGACATTGTGCATTTTCTCCTTTCGTAAAGTGTACTTTATTGGATTTAGAAGTTTCTCCTGAATAAAGACCAGGTCGCGATTCTTTTCTTATGTCTTTGTTAGTTGCTAATCTTTTTTCAATTTCAATTGCTTTAGTAGCAAGTTGCGAAAATGAATCTGCTGTTCCTATTCTCATTTCTAATTCTGGCCTGAGTCCTCTAATGAAATGATCCATCGTATAGTTTTCTAATTCTGTTTGAAAAACTTTCTCCGTAATTGCTTTATTGTTCATTATATGAGCGTCAATTATTCGGTCAGTTATTTCTTTAATACGTGAGGCATAAGAGATTACATTTTCGTTTTCCCACATGTCTATACTACCGAGTTCCCCTTGGAGTTGATATACTGTTTTAGTAGGAGCGTATGCCGTTTTGAGTTTATTTATTAATTCTTCAATAGAAATAAATGTATGACCATAAATGCATTTTCTTGCTTCTCCTGAGATTTTAGAACGAAGTAGTTTTACTAGATTTGCTTCGGATTCGGCGTTAGGGACCATTGATCTTGCTTCGAAACATGATTCTATAAAATGTGAAAAGGGGACGTTATTTGTTCCGTCGAATAGGGGAACGACTTCGAGCGCATCTCGAAGTGAGATTTTCAGGTTGTTAGGGAGTTTACTCATACTGTCTTTTTTAATTTCGGAGTCTGAGTCTGATGAATCTAAATAGTATCCGTTAGGGTTTGTTATTATTATTTGTGGTAAAATATGTTCAATTTTAATTTGCTTATCAACGTCTGTTATTTTGATATTTGAATTTATTTGTTTTGAAAGAAGTGTTATTGCTTGCTTTTCTTGTGATTTTTGCGAATCGGAAAACGAGTTTAAAAATGTGTTAACTGATTTTTCTTTGGAATATTCTTGGTTTTCTACAGAATTTGTTTCTACTGATTTTTCTGAATCTGCAATAGTGGAATTGGCTCTAAAGTTTATTCTGCTTTTTGCTAAAGTTTCATCTAGATATTACACTAGTATCTTTTAATCTTTGGACTATCCGTGAGTTTCGTTTTTATAAGTTTCCTTGATTATAGTTTAGAGATTTTCTTGTTCGTAAGGGAAGATTTTGGGTATTTTCTACTATTTCTGCAAACGCGGGGTCTTTTTGTGTTTGATTTCTTGTTACGCGTTTTTCAAAGTTTGTGTTTAAACCTGGGGCGAACATTTATAATTTTTCATTTCTTGATTTTTCGAATAGTTTGACACTTTTTTGGGTTAGATGTTCACACACGTATTGTACATGATAAATATGGACACATAAATGTAAATATAACAGGTAGGTAGAAATCATTAATAGGTTAGTATTAGAGAAATAAATATCATAGACAAGTAATAGATTGAAGTAATTCGAAGTTTGTTGAGTTCCAGTGCTTTTTTTTCAATTGTCAAGTTTTTTATATTTCAATTTTTTAATAGAGTCTTTAGCCAGACGTAAAAGTGACAGAACGAATTTTGGCATAATTTTTGAAAAATAGAAAAAATAGGTGATTATTGAGAAAATTTTAAATTTCTGAGATAATTGGAAAAAGATTGTATAGTTATCTCAGTTTCTAAAACGACATATTTCTAAGGTACTTTAGGTGAATTTTGGAAATAATGCCCTGCTACAAAGCACAGGCAGGTTACTCTGCTACAAAGCACATGCAGGATACTCTGCTACAAAGCACAAGCAGGATAGGTAGTTTTTGACAGGTAGATTTATGAGGATTTTTTGAAAATAATGCCCTGCTACATATCACAGGCAGGATACTCTGCTACAAAGCACACATCAGGATAGGTAATTTGTGTAGGTTGTTTCAGATAAATTTTAGAAGTAATGGATAAGGAAAGTTTTGAATCGTTTTAGATTTCAATTTGATTTTACGTTAAATACAAGAACAAAAAATTTGAATTTATTTCTGTACTGGTAGTTTATAATTTCCAAGGCCGATGCACCAAAAATATACGAGGTATGTTACGTGCACAGAAACATAACTTACCTTATATTTTATTAATTTAAATTATGGTTCCTCGTTTTAGCTTCTAATATAAACTAGAAAACTGGGATGAGGATAACTACCGATTACAAAAATAAATTAACTAAACATGAACTTTAGTTTTATAAATTATTTGAGGTTTATTCAGACAATTACAAATTGATTGAAATAAAATACAAAGGTTAAATTAAAAGATCAAAAATGATGCAGCTGGAGTGCTCTTCCTTCGATTACCTCTTCTTGTTTGGTTCTAGTCCACCTTAAACAGGGATGACTAGTTCATCAAACAATAGAGTAAAGGGATGTGAGATAATTTAGTACTTACGTGTTTATTTGTCTGTGATGTGTATTCACCCTCTCGCTAGTTGAAAGGAAGGTGAGTCGTCCTTCGATCTACGGGCCCTATATGGGACCCGTAGGGGGCGAGTAGCGCAGAATGCAGGCTGAGGTGCCAGGTCAGTGAATCTGGCGCCGTTGTTCATTTGTGGCAGGTGCTCTTTTGAATTCGGACTCGAGGTTTCCGCACAGAAGTTAAACTTTAGAAAACTGAAGACACACCGATGTTACTTGGTTGACGGGCCGAGTATCTTGCACCGGAGTTTAGGGTTTCGATGATTCTTTATTGTACTGAGTTGTTGTTCTAACTAAACTGATCAACTGCCTAAACTGATCTTCTGCTTCCAAATCTGCTGTATTTATACACGAGATCCCTTCTAAGATTCCTGTAGGGGTGAGAGGTATTAAAAATAGGGATTCATCTTGGATCCAATCAGCGTTGATAATCAATTATGTAGAAGAGTGGTAGGAGTCTAATTATCCAAAGGGCATTGAGAATTATATGTATGCCCATATACGGAAAGTGTCGCAGTAGCTATAATGCATTATATCCCTTCCTAGTCCAAAGGGGTAATTAATTGGATAGCCAATCAGCGATGAGGAATGGTGATGTGCCCAAATATGGAGAATGGGGCATTTACCAAAATATATGGTATCCCTTCCTAGATGAAAAAGGCTGAGATATTCTAATAGTGAGATATTCTAGTGTCCGTTGCATAGCCATAAGTAGGTCACGATGCTTAAATCATGTAGATGATTAGTATAGGTACCAGCATTTTGTAAACGTATGGGACTGAAAATCTGGTCTCTTCTTAAGGTTGGCTTGCTGATTAATTTATAGCTCTTCAATTAATGTGTGTTTGCTGGCTGCGTTTATTATTATTATTATTATTAGTTCTGGGTTGAGACCTTAGCAGCCCCTGACGCTTGAGTAATCCCGTTGCGTCCCCTTGTAAGCCTAAGCATGACCCCATAGCC
>CAKNYM010004755.1:0-27448 GCA_932195095.1 Andricus curvator | reverse complement strand
ATGGGAACGTGGTGGGGGCCGAAAAATCCCACGTTCTGGAGCCTCTGATTCTTGGACGTCGCTGGTCCCACTCCCCACTTACAGGGATACTACTCCTTACTATTCCTTCGTGAAAGAAACGAATATCGCCAAGTGAAATGGCACATTGTCTAAAGAGAATTAAGATCAAGAAACAAATGAAGCTCGCAGCGCAGATGGGCAATTGCATTTTTCGCAACTGAAGCGCCATCTAGCGCGAATCAAAAAAAAAAAATTTCGATTAAAACTTACGTATTTCATAAAGGAGAATCTGAATCTGTGATAAAAAATTGGAGTTCCCATTTGAAATTACAGCTACCCCCACTCCTGCCTCCTGGGGGGTGCGGTGGGGTAAATTTCTGCGCGTTCGCTTGTCTGCCTCGAAAATAAAAAGTTTTTATTAGGAATATTTTTTTCATAGGATGCGTATTTTTGGAGATATTTCAACGTCTCATGTTTAAAAAAACACACATATTTATTTATTTCGTCTATTCGAAACATCATACTTGAAATATAAATATAGTAGTCGAATTTTTTAGAAGAATTATTTTAGTAAACAAAGAACAAAACGCATTCTTAAATAAAAGTCAGATTTTCCAATTTGAATTTTTGAATTTTCAACTTAACATAGTTTAATTAATGGCATGGTACACATGCTGTACTAGAAAATGATGTAAGATGGGGCGAAGGCGGCCTACTGGAACTTCCCTCGTTTCATCTGTGGTCAATGGGGTAATCTTTCCATTTTGCATGTTTATTTTTACCCGAAGTCTATAGCCATTGTGATGAAAATATGCATATATTCCAGTAAGATAGTTACTGCTCTCCAATATTGCAAAAACGTCACCAGCAAATGTTGATAATACAATGTGTTCTTGCTTTGGCATCGGCACATATTGATTCGTTCCTTCGAGTAATAAAATATGTTTATCTGCAGGAAAAGTGTATTTTCGAAGTTCGAATCCCCATTTCGGATTTTTAATGGAAGTAAGCAGAATAAACTGAAGTTGGTCAAGTCCATATACAGATCCGTCAGAACAAGAAAGCCCGGTAGGTGGAGCCATGCACCTGGGAATAGGAGACCTGGGCCTTGGACGAAGAGAATTTAATTTTAAAACTTTTTAATTTATGATTTAAAATAACTTTAAATGATGAAATGCCAATCGGTTTTTCTACAAAAACGATTGCAATATCATCGAAATATATTGTTTCACCACTTTTTAGATATACTAGCATCATTAATCGCGCGCTTGGACAAAATTAACAACAGTTTATCAATTTTGCAAAGTTTTAGCATTTTTTTATTCCCTTCCAAAATTTTGGAAATCTTTCCTAATGTTTCACAGTCTTCTTAAATATTTCCTTGAAATAATTTTTTTGAATAAATAATCACTTTTAATGTTCTTAGGAATCTTAAGATAATTTTTTACTATACTGAAACTTTTTAAAATTTAAAAAAATTTCAAAATGGTATTTCAAAGTCTTCAAAAATCTGCAATGTATTTTAAGTTTTTGGGAATCTATTCAAATTTTTAGTTATTTTTGAAATTTCTAATAAGCTTCTAAATATATTCTACAATTATTATAATTTTTCATAACACGTTTAAAACATTCTGTACAATTAAAAAAAAAATCGGCAAATCTTCCAGATTCTTTCTTACCAATTTTGGAAATCTTTCGGATCCTTTTGAAATCTTTTTAAAAGTAGTTCTCAATTACAAAATTATTTGAGATTCTCCCACAAATCTTAAGAAAAATTTGTTATTCTCTTGAAACTTCTCAAAATTCTTAAAATCCCTCTAAGCTTTTGCTTCCAAATCTTCAAAAATCTACATTTTTTTATAATTCTTTGAAATAATTTTAAGTTTAAAATTATGTATGTATATTTTCAAGACTTCGTAAATCTTTTGCAATGTTTAACAATTTTGTTAAAAATTCTCTTCTTCGAAATATCTTTTGAAATAATTTGAATTTTTTCTAAAATCTTGTAATTCTGCAAAATGGAGAATGTTTGCTTAAAAATCCTCGTCAATCTTCTTTGTAATTTTAGGAAATAATTTGGAATTAATTAAAATCTCATTGAATATTTTCTTAAAATTAGTTTATCCAAATAAAAAATTTATTTGAATTTTTCCTAAAATTTTGAAAACAATTACAAATTTTATGTCAAAACCTTGAAAAATCTACATTTTGTTTGAAATTTGTTAGAATCTTATTAAATCATGAAACATTTTCGAATTAAAAATGGAATTTTTTTAATTTAAGTGTATTTAAAAACGGCGATGTAACATAAAAAAAATTGCAGATCATTTTGAAGAATTCAAAGAATTTTAAAGAAATTATGATACAAAAATAAGCATTCAGAGTGAATTGTTTTCAGTAAAATTGCAGTAAATTTCGAAGTGTTTAATGTAAATTAAGAGAATTTGATGGAATTCATACCGAGTCAAGATATGTTAAAAGAAAATTCAAATATATTAAACCTAATTTTTAGAATAGAGAAACATTCCACAGATTTAGATAAATGGGATTGAATAGAATTAGTGAATAAGAATTACATGAAACCCATAAGAATTCAAGGTCAGCTTAAAAGTCTTCGAGCTGAATCGAAAAAATACAACACATTTTAAAGATCCATTAAGTTCAGTAGATTTAAACGGCATTGCAAAGAATTCAGAGTGAATTGAAAGGAGTAAAAAGAATATAATAAAATTCCGAAATCCTTGGATCCTCGGGTTTCATTTATCAAAATAAGCAAATGAAGTATTATTTTTATTTGAAAAGGCTGCTATAGTGACATAAAAAGTAACTTACCCATCACTGTCGTTCACATGCTCGATTCTAAAACCAGTTGAGACGCGGTACTGCAAGCCTACTGGAATTTCCTCGATTTCATCTGGGGTCAATGGGGTAATCGAGCCGCTCTCCATGTTAATTTTCACCCGTCCTTTACATTTTGTGCGAGGATTATGTCTATATATTCCAGCAAGTGTATTAATACTCGTCAATATTCCAAAGACGCCACCATCGGAAGTTGATAGTACAATTTGCTCTTGGGTTGGCACAGGCGAAAATACATTATGTCCTTCGAGTACTTTAATTCGTTTATCCGCAGAAAAAGTGTACCTTTGAAGTTCGAAAAGCCGATTCGAATTTCTTTTGGAAATAAGTCGAATAAACTGAAGCTGGTCAAGTCTATATCCAAGCACGTCAGAAAAAGCAACCCCGGTAGGTGGAGCTATATTGCTGGCAGGAGGAGATTTGGACCTTGCACGATCAGAAGGTTCGGCAGGAGAAGATCTGGACGAAGCTTGAGGTCTGGCAGGAGAAACAGACCTGGTAGGAGAATTTTTGAAATCGAGAAACATTCCATTAGATTTAGATGAATGGGATTGAGTAGCATTAGTAAATAAGAATCACATAAAACCTACAAGATTTTAAGGTCAGCTTAAAAGTCTTTAAGATGAATTGAAAAAACACAAAATACTTCAAAGATCCATTAAGTTCAGTGAATTTTAACGACATTGCAAGGAACTGAGAGTGAATTAAAAGGAATTTAAAAAACTGTCATAAAGTTAAGAAATCTTTGGGTCCTCGTTTTTCATTTATCAAAAGAAGCGACTATATTATTATTTTTATTTGAAAAAGCTACTACAGTGACTTAAAAAGTAACTCACATATCACTGTCGTTCACATGCTCGATTCTGAAATCAGTTGAAATACGGTGTTGGAAGCCTACTGGAACATCCTCGATTTCATCTGGGGTCAATGGGGTAACCGTGCCACTTTCTATGTTTATTTTTGCCCGTCCTTTACGTTTCATGTTAGGATTATGTTTGTATATTCCAGCAAAAGTGTTATAACTCGTCAATATTGCAAAGACGTTACCATCGGATGTTGATAGTACAATTTGTTCTTGGGTTGGTACGGGCATATAAACATTACGTCTTTCGTATACTTTAATTCGTTTATCCACGGGAAAAGTGTACCTTCGAAGTTCGAAAAGCCGATTCGAATTTCTTTTGGGAATAAGTCGAATAAATTGAAGCTGGTCAATTCTACATCCAAACACGTCAGAAAAAGCAACCCCGGTAGGTGGAGCTATATTGCTGACAGGAGGAGATTTGGAAATTGCACGAAGAGAAGGTTCGGCAGGAGAAGGCCTGGGTAAGGAATGGGGTCTGGCAGGAGAGACAGACCTGGTAGGAGAATTTTGTCGGTCAAAAGAAGACGATGGCCCGCCGTGAGAAACATAAGGAAAAGGGGCGTCAATAGGTAATCCATCAAATTGTGAACTAAATTCTGCAGGAAAAAACAGACTATTACATTTTGCTTTAAGAATAAATATTTTAATAAAATACAAAAAAGATTTCAGGAATAATTTACTATATTCGGAAATGACTTGAACGTTAGATTTCGGAAAAATTATTTTACTGGAAAATGCTTTGACGTAATCTTCTGTTAAAACTGGGTGTAAGAAATGTTGCAGGTAATGTGCGAAGAGGGGTACAGGCCTGTAACCAGGGAAGGTTTACCTCAGTTGGGAGTAATCAGCTGATTATTACCCTGCTTCAACGATTACCCGCAACACTTCGTACCCCAGTTTTTCCTGTGTATTTCCCCGAACCTTAGTAGTTTTTATCTGACCCTATACGTCGTGAAAGCTTATATACTTCTTAATCAACATTTTCCCATTGGAAATGCATGAAATCCTATATCTCGAAATCTCGAAAATATCCATCAGATTCTGTCCATCGTAAAATCTTATACTTTCTCTATCAGCAGTTGTCAGTTGAAACTCTATCAAATTATTCCATTCAATCCTTGATTATAAAACCTTATATCCTGATTTTGCGGCTTAATATCTAGATTGCTACACAAATTCTAGAATCCAAGATCATTTCTTCCAAAATTCTGATACGTAGGATTTGATTTTCTGAATGCATAAGATTTTCCAGAATTCAAATGAGAAGTTTTTGATAAAAAGTATAAGAATTCTGGACGATGAAGAGACCACAGTATAAACGACCCTCATTGTTGGCAATGAGAGGAAAAACTGATTTTTACGTTAATAAAGAATGTGCTTATCAGTGTATCAAATTATTATTCTGGTGTTTCATCAGAGTTTATATACGTTACCTTCATCGTTATTTCAATAATCATAGGCGTGAAACTTGTTCTGCTGAGATATTTGTGTTTATATTTCACATATCAGTCTAAAAAAAATTTCGTTTCCTCAAAAGAGTCAACTTTGGGAATAATAAAGAGCTGTATTATTACCTCCTTCATTCTATTATCATTGAGTTCTCTTTCATTCATCAAAAAATAATAATTTTTGTTTGTTTTCATTTATTTATTTTTTTTAAATTTCTTTTTCTTTTCACAAATTCTCAATACAAAATAGACACCCATTGTTTGTATTGCTTAGACAATTTTTAATTAGTAGCGTTTTGAAATAAGCAATTTGAATTTCAAAAACATTAACAATTAGGCAATTTCTAGAAGCTTAAAATTCAATGGCTATCAAATTATCAATTCCACCTGTAAGTTTCTCAAACATGAAGATTTTTTATCAAGTATTCATAAAATATTACACATTAAAATGTAACAGTATATGACTAACAGTATTTGAATAACAAGCGCCCATTAGGCCATACCTATCTCCTGTAATAATTTTTAGAGAATCGAGAAAAACTGTTTTGAACAGTAATCGGTCTAATTTATCATAAGAAATTAATTAATTAATAAC
The DNA here is from genome assembly GCA_932195095.1 of Andricus curvator. Lineage (NCBI taxonomy): Eukaryota > Metazoa > Arthropoda > Insecta > Hymenoptera > Cynipidae > Andricus > Andricus curvator. The sequence goes on along the minus strand of CAKNYM010004755.1, from coordinate 21,681 downwards.
ACTCGTTGACAAACTAACATAAATGCTCTAAATTACCCTTTTTTGATAAAACCTTTTTTTCCTTACAATTTTTTTTCGACAAAACATAACGATTCTATTTTTGATTGGAAATTATTTCTTTAAAAGTTAAAAATGTATTTTTGTGGTAATAATGAATATAAAATTATTATAAAATAAAGTAGTTCTCAAATATGACTAATTTTCTTCATTTGAGTATATTAGAAACCTCTAATTGTGAAAAGTTCAAGAAAGAATGCGATTGTGTAACATTCGCAACTTTATTTACACAATGATAGAAGTGTACTGTGAAACTCTTAAATCGATTGCGTCACCTCTATAAATATAACGTGATTACAATCCTACAAATCCAGGAATTTTCGGATTGTCCACCTAAGAGATATTTTTTCTCGAAAATGCAGAAAACATCCAAAGTTTCAAATTCTAAAGAGAGGAATTCTATATTTCGGCTTCGAAACTTGAAAATCCGGCAAAGAGCGAACATAATTGAATCTTCTTAGGTACAATGTTTTTATTTAAAAAATTACAAAACACTGTTTAGGATAAGTAATTCCTCAAAATCTATCCAATTATGATACCTAAGTATGCAAAGAAGTGATATCAATAATAATAATGGTTTACCATAATAGAGTTTACATATTGTTTTACATTCAATGATATACGGGTGTCACAAATGTCCCCGGACGGCTGAATATTTCCTCAGGTAAGATATTTTTCAGGGAGGTCAAGGTCATTCTTGAAGTAATTTTCAACGAAGAATTCGATGATGACCATCATTTTGGTCTTGACGATGGCCTTCAAGGCTTTTTCGAGGTCAAATTTGTTTTACAATGAGCACCTCAGAGCAAAAGGAAGACTCCGCAGAGTCGAGAGGAAAAGCGAAAGAATTATCGTTGCGCTGTCTTACTCTTCAGGCATTCTGCGTAAGAGTTTCTCTTTCTAACGGTACTTGTCTCGTTTTTCCTCACGGCTCTGCGGAGTCTTTCTTTTGCTCTGACGTGCCCAAATGCAAACCCTTTTTTTTTACATCGGCAATCGGTAGAGCGGGAAATTTTATGTTAAAATAAAAGGTCATCCTCAAGGTCATGCTTGAAGTCACTACTGAATACACCCTGTTAAAGTTAATAACGTTTCTCGTTACGGGAAAAATTTGACTGGCATCTATTACCAGAGGTATGCAGACCTTGTTTGAATTTAAATGACCTTAAAGTGACCTTCAAGTTTGCAATGTTACTACGTATGACCTGGGTACATATTTGAACGTAAAATTTCCCTCTCTATCGATTGCCGATGTAAAAAAGGGGGTTTTCATGTGAAAAAAATGTTCACCTTGATAAAACCTTGAGGGTCATCGGCAAGATCAAAATAAAGGTCATCTCTGAATTCCTTGTTAAAAGTTACTTCAAGGATGACCTTGAAATCCCCAAAGAATATCTTACCTCAGGAAATATTGAGCCATCCTGGGACTTCTGTGACACCCTGTATAATAAATGTTTCAGCATACTTACTACAAAAATATAAGAAAAATTTACTAATTTATTCTTTACTTACCAATTAGATTAAAAATAATGTCCAGGGTTAAGACCAGAATAATGAGGTGCCTCATTTTTCTAAATGTAGGAAGAACTGATTAACGCAGAAACGCAGAATGTTGACAGCAGCGTAACTAATTAATATTCTGATGATTCGTGTTTAGATATTGTTCTGAAATATTTGTGTTCCCCTTCCCGTGAGTGAATTGCGTATATAGTTTATTTCCCGGCTTATTGAGATGATACATTTTAATTACTATAAAAATATTGTATTTCGTAAAAGTTAAACTCTCGCATGTGCGTAATTATTTTACCTTGAGAAACTTCGAGACCTCAATAATTTATGAAGAGATTAATAAGATTCTCTTTTAATAATGCCAGATTTGCGGGGTTTTTTCTGAAATTTTTCACTTTTTTCACTTCTTCACTTAGAGTGAGGTAAAAATTAATGAAATTCACAAACATAATTGTTTAATTATAGTATTATTGTCTATAACTATCCGCCCCTATATTAATGATGGGCACTTGCGGATTTTTCTACAGATTTCAACTTTTTGTCCACTTTTTACTGAGTGAGATAATAATCAGTGCATGGTAAGAAATATAATTGTTTAAAGAATTATTATGGTTTTTAACCATCTTTTCAGAATTTTTCAGCTTTTCTTTAACTTTGTAGTTAGAAAAAAATGTGTGCGTCCGCCTGAAAAGGGCCCTTATGGCCGGTATGGAGTTACATACAGAATCGTGGGTTTAATTTAATGGGTTTTCCATCAATGAAATTTCATAGGATAGTAACATTCATCAATAGGAGTAAGCGAGAATAACAGATTACTTATTCTATATGAGATAATATTTTTAATATTTTCTTATATTCAGAACAAATATACAGTACATCATTCTTCGATATTTTCTTATGTTCGCAACAAATATACAGTTAAACAATGTTAACATTTTTTCAAGTATAAATTTTTTATTTCTTATATGTATATTAAAAAAAACGCAAATGCATTTATGCTTCGCAACATCAGAAATGCGTAAATCACTTTACGCGAAGTTTTTTCATTATCGTAGACTTGCTGGCGTCAGCAAATTTTCTTCGATTTTTCTATACGATCTGGAGCAAGTACTGTTTCTGAACTTCATGTTTAGTCAGAACATTATTGAATGATTGTATAAGAGCGACACCTCTTTCAGCTAAATGATTGACAACCTTCAATCTTTGTACTTTCTCACGAGCTTCGATGAAAGTTCAGTCTGTTTCCCACAAAGTGGGATCTTTGTGCAGGAACTGCAAAGACATGTTATTTGACAGAAAGAGGTTTGCACTGTTTTTCGTGACAAGGTCAGACAGCTGACTTTGCAAAAGAGTGTCTTTGTCCACGTGGATGCATTGAGGAAGATCAGCAGTGCCATTTCTTTCCAAGGCAATAACCATTTTCTTTTTTTCTTCAACAGACCAACGCGAATCAAACAAGGATAAACCAGAGAGCATTTCACTTAAGTACGACAAGTTTCCAGAAAACTTTTTGTACGTCACTTCTGCGATTTTCCGGTTAATAGCGCGGTACTGAATGTGCTTTTTTAACATTTGCAGATCATTCAATGGGGCTAAGGCTGGGCTCTGACAGGTGTACCACTTTTTTATGTACACTCTAACGATGCTCGTCTGTCCTCATCTGAAATTCGTTTCGAAAAATATATATTTTCATACAGTAAATTATTTTAGCCATCCACCTTCCCCGGTGGTAGGCTCTTGGAGCACGTATTTTGATTTCTTTACCAGTTTTTTTTACCAGAAATACTAAACACAGTAGGAGCAATTCTTCGTAATCATCGCGTGGTTGGAAGACACGTAACTGATGTTTAACGAAAATAAGCAGTTCATCTCGCACTGGCTTGAGGAAAGCTGCAATTTTTTAGTCTTCCAATGCACTGTGATGAATATTCTGGTCAATACTGTCCCAAACCTCAGAAAATCTTCGGAACAACCTAATGTTTGGCCCAGTAGATGATTCAAATAGGAAGTCAAATTCTTCTCCAGGAAGTAGCTCACGTACGTGATGCCTGCAAGCAAAGGCGTAGAGTTTCTTTCCTAAGTTGTCTTCCAACAGCGTAAAAGCACCAAGAGCATTGCCGGTATTGCTAGCAGTGGTGTCGAAACGTCACTCGATCGATTAGATTCCAATATTTAATCAATTCAAACACAGCGTCTGCTTAAGCTTTACCTGTTCCTGATGAAATTGCAGGGACTCCCAAAAGCTTAGCGATTCCTTCATCTGAAACCAAGATTGCTAGTCTATCCACTTTCTCCATTGAAATTAAAGCTGGTAATAACTTCCCATCCCAATGAATAGTTAAAGTAACTTCAGGTTCAAAAGATTGTCTAATTTCATTAGCCACTTGCTCGCGCACATCCGTGCATCTTCTTCTGATTGTTGATGTAGACCAAGCTATATTATTTATGCTTTGGCTCAAAGAATGGCCAATAGAACCTATTATATACGCAGCATTTCTGTTGCTTGTTTTTGTGCGATCTTATACTGTGCAACATTCTTCAGTCAGGACATCATTTGTCGGAATGGATTTCCTTATTTTCGTTTGTGGAACGTACGACTTATCAGAATAATCACTTAACTCACAATCCGATTTATCATCTTCATCGACAAGGATATAGCAATGATTTTTCACGTGCTGCTGATTATTATTTCATTCTGTGTTTCTTGGTTCGGTATTTTGTAAAATTTTAGTACGCTTGTTCTGAGTCTGTTTTTTTCTGTTAGCACGATCTCATCTATTTCCTGTTCACAGCTCATTTTTGAAACATTTGTTAGAGTTATATAAAAACGATAACTCAATTTATCGACAAAATCTTCTCTCTTTTTCACTTGATATTCAGAAGTTAACGATCTGCTCTTTTTCAATTTTTGCCAATCTTCGTGTATTTTTTTGATCTTCTTGATAACGTTATGCTCTTCAATGCATTGAATTCCTTTTTTTCCCGATTGTTACCACCTTCTGAGCTATTATTCTGGCACTTTCCAGAAATCTCTTCGTCTGTTTCAAGATATTAGTGGCGGAAATAAGATCTCCGAATTTCATCAATTTATCTGCAACAGTTTTCAAGTTATCGTGTTCACAAAAAAGTGTGAGATCCACACGTCCCCACACTCATACACACACACATCCGGACAATTGCTTAGTACATTGTATTAGACATTTTTAAATTGAGGAAGATTTAATTAAATGAACTTAAAAATTTTGGAAAATGTTACCATTAAAAAGCTTCCTTTATGAGGAAGCAAAAACAATTATGAGCTCAACCATTTATTTATTATTTACGCTAGGATTTCTCTTCCAAAATTTGTTCCAATGATAACTGAAGATTTTGTTCAGAATTTTATGAATCAAGTTCAAGTATTAGGTAATTCTGAATTTGACGGTATACCCCGAACATCCTTTATTTTCCTAAATGAAAAAAAAACTTAACCTTTCCTTTCAGACCAAAATAAAACCTAAATATGTTCTTTATTCTATTTAAGGTTTAAGAGGTTTTGAAACTGTAGATTAAAATTTTCCCCTCCTTAAGAGTTTCTTTTACCACTTCTCAATATGAAATAGACAGCTAGTAACAATGAAAAATTTCTAGACATTCGAAATTCAATAACTTCTAAATTATTAATTGTACATGGAAGTTTCTCAAACATAAGCGGCATTTGATTAGAGATTTGAAAAATATCACAAATTACGATATATCAGTATTCGACTCACAATGTTTGAGTAGCAAGCGTCCATTAGACAAGACTTATCTCCTGCGGATCAGCAAATGTTTCCGAAAAAAAATGGCTAGGGCATTGGCGAAAGAATAAAGCCTTGGGAAACATAATACATTGAGTTTTAATTTTTATCTGCAATTACAAGTTACACGTAATATTTTAAGATGGCATTAAATCAAAAAAAAAATTTCTTCATTTCTATATTTTTTTAACTGATTCAATGACGTGGATGATAGTTGTGTACGTGCTGTACTCTAAAATAATTTAAGATGGGGCGAAGGCGGCCTACTGGAATTTCCCTCGTTTCCTCTGTGGTCAATGCGGTAACCGTTTCACTTTGCATGTTCACTTTTACCCGAAGTTTATGGGTATTGCGATAAAAATGCGTATATATTCCAGCAAGACAATTACTACTCTCCAATATTGCGAAGACGTTACCAGCAAATGTTGATAATACAATGTGTTCTTGGTTTGGAATCGGCACATATTTACTCGCTTCTACGTGTAATAAAATTTCTTTATCTGCAGGAAAAGTGTATTTTTGAAGTTCAAATATCCGGTTCGGATTTTTAATAGAAGTGAGCAGAATAAACTGAAGTTGGTCAAGTCCATATGCAGATCCATCAGAACAAGAAAGCCCTGTAGGTGGAGCCATGCACCTTGGAACAGGAGACCTGGGCCTTGGACAAAAAGAATTTAATTTTAAAACCTTTAAATTCATGATATAAAGTAACTTTAAGTTGTGAAAAGCCAATCGGTTTTTCTACAACAACGATTGCGACATTATCGAAATATATTGTTTCACTACTTTTGAGATATACTAGCATCAATAATCGCGCGCTTGGAAACAATTAACAACAGTTTATTAATTTTGCAAAGTTTTAGCATTTTTTCATTCTCTTCAAAAATTTTGGAAATCTTTCCTAATGTTTCGAAATCTTCTTAAATATTTTCTTGAAATTAATTTTTTTTAATGAACAATCACTCTTAATATTCCTCGGAATCTTAACATCATTTATTTACTATCTTGAAACTTTTCAAAATTTAAAAAAACCTTCAAATCGTATTTCAAAGTCTTCAAAAATCTACATTGTATTTTAAGTATTTTGAAATCTCTTGAAAATTTTTGAAATTGTTAATAAGCTTCGAAATATATTTTAAAATGATTATAATTTTTCCTAACACTTCTAAAGCGTTCTGTAAAATTAAAGAAAAAATTCGGTAAATCTTCCAGATTATTTTTTACAAATTTTCGAAGTCTTTTTAAAAATGTCTCTAAATTAAAAAATTATTTCAAAATTCCTAAAAAGGTTCTAAGCTTTTGGCTCCAAATCTTCAAAAATCTACATTTCTTTGTATAATTCGTTGGAATAATTTTAAGTTCAAAATTATGTTTGTATGTTCTTTCAAATTTCGTAAATCTTTTTCAATGTATAAAATTTTGTTAAATATTCTCTTGTTCTAAATATATTTCGAAATAATTTGACTTTTTCCTAAAATTTTGTAATTCTGCAAAATTGAGAAGGTTTGCTTTGAAATCTTCGCCACTCTTTTTTGTAATTTTTGGAAATCATTTGAAATTATTTAAAATCTTGTTGACTATTTTCTTAACATTAGTTTATCAAAATAAAAAATTTATTTAAATATTTCCTAAAATTTTCAAACCAATTGCAAATTTTATGTCAAAACCTTGAAAAATCTACATTTTGTTTAAAATTTCTGAAATTCTTAGCAAATTATGAATTTATGTAACTTAAAAAAATTGAAGATAATATTGAAGAATTTTAAAGAAGTTAGGGTAAAAAAATAAGCATTCAGAGTTAATTTCATGTGGATTGTTTTCATTAAAATTGCAGTCAATTTCAAAGAATTTGAGAGAAATTAAGCTTTTGAAATCGAGAAACATTTCATCAGATCTAGATAAATGAGATTGAATAGAATTAGTAAACAAAAATCACATAAAACCCATAAGAATTCAAGGTCAGCTTAAAAGTCTTCAAGATTAATTGAAGAAATACAAAATACTTTAAAGATCCATTAAGTTCAGTGCATTTCAAAGACATTGCCAAGAATTCAGAGTGAAATGAAAGGAATTGAGAAAAATGTGATAAAAATCAAAAATCCTTGGGTTCTCGGTTTTCATTTATCAAAAGAAGCAACTAAAGTATTATTTTTATTTGAAAAATCTACTACAGTGACTTAAAAAGTAACTTACCCATCACTGTCGTTCACATGCTCGATTCTGAAATCAGTTGAAATGCTGTGTTGAAAGCCTACTGGAATTTCCTCGATTTCATCTGGGGTCAATGGGGTAACCGTGCCGCTTTCTATGTTTATTTTTGCCCGTGATTTACGTTTAATACTGGGATTATGTTTATATATTCCAGCAAGTGTATTAGTATTTGTCAATATTCCAAAAACGACACCATCGGATGTTGATAGTACAATTTGTTCTTGGGTTGGGACGGGAATATAAACATTACGTCTTTCGAATACTTTAATTAGCTTATCCGCTGGAAAAGTGTACCTTCGAAGTTCAAAAAGCCGATTCGGATTTTTTTTGGAAATAAGCCGAATAAATTGAAGCTGGTCCAGTTTATATCCAAGCACATCAGAAAAAGCAACCCCGGTAGATGGAGCTATATTGTTGGCAGGAGGAGACCTGGACCTTGGGCGAAGAGAACTGGCAGGAGAAACAGGCCTGGTAGGAGAATTTTGTCGGTCAGAAGAAGAAGACGGGCCACTGAGAGAAACACCAGGAAGAGGAGCACCATCAGGCAAACCATCAGATTGTGAACTTAATTCTGCAAAAAGATACAGACGATCACACTTTGTTTGAAGAATTAATATTTTTTTTATTACTAATAATAATCTACATGTCATGCTTAGAAACTTATTACGATTACTCAACAGTCACGTAAGTTTTATTTGTGTTCTTGGTTCAGATTAAATGATTATGATTTGCTCCTGACTTAATAAACTACAAAAAGATTTCAGGAACAATTTACTATATTCGAAAATTACTTCAACGTTAGATTTCGGACCAATTATTTTATTGGAAAAAGCTTGGACGTAATCTTCTGTTAACGTTTTCTCATTGAAACTCTATAATATCTTAAATGCTCAATACTCATATCAAATCCTATGTTCCCGACTCTTAGAAGTTTTTATCTCACCCTATTCGTCCTGAAAGCTCATATACTTCTTAATCAACATTTTCCCATTGGAAATGCACGAAATCCAATGTCTCGAAATCTCGAAAATATCTATCAGATTCTGTCCATCGTAAAATCTTATACTTTTTCTATCAGCAGTTGTTAATTGAAACTCTATCAAATCGTAGCCACATCAGAAATGCTTCAAATCCTATTTGATAAAAAGATCCGACATTATAAAGCATAGGATTTCATACATTTTTGTCTTGCCAGGATTTGAGAGATTTGCATTAAGAAACTGTTAATAGAAAAGTATACGATTTTTCAATAGATAAAATTCTATTGAGATATTTGAGACTACGAAGCATAGCATTTGATCTGATGATCTGATCCAATATGATCTGATCCAATATGATCTGATAGAATTCTGAAGAAAATATATTGATATAATATTATAGGATTTCTAGATGGACACAATTCACCAAAAAGATTGATCAAATTTGTTAGCTCTTCCCACAGCTTAAATTACCATTCTGAATAATTTACAACAATTTATGTAAAACTTTTAGAAATTTTGTTTGACCTACTCTGGGGTAGTTTACCTTTCATAATAAAATGGCATCCATTTCGGAAAACTAAAATAGAGTTTAAAAAATAATACTGATCAGGAAAGAAAAGAATGAAAATGAAATGAATAATTAAAAAGTGATATTTTTTAAATAAAGATATTTGACGTTGCAATTTAGTAAACTTCTTGACTTCAGATATAAATCAAAACAAATTTTGTTTTCTACAGATCGAAAGTAAAAAAAATCCAAGTTTCTTTTTGATCTTCATTTATGAAATTTAAATATATTTTTTTAACGAATGATTAGAATCTTCTACGTTTAGAACCTACCTTTTTTGTATTGAATAGCGAAGCAAGTCATGGAAATGAAGATCAAAAAAAAATATAAATAAATAAGAGCGAAAGCCTGACATCTCGCTTGGAACGTGAAAACGAGTGACTGAACAAGTGGAGTTCTTCACGTTCCAAGCGGGATGTCGGCACAAATTTTAGAATCTAAGACCATTTGATTTCTCGTCGGATACAGTTGGAAAAAAATTTCTAATATTCTAGAACATAGAATTTTATACCAGTCCCGTGGTAATAACATTAATTAGAATTTTAATGAAAAACTATTGATAGAAAAGTATAAGATTCCTATGCGAAGAGAATGTGTAAAAAATTTATGTCATTCTCAAACAAAGAGTTTTATATTTGTGCTGATAAGATTTGATGAGGTTTCAATAAGACACGAATGATAGAACAGTAAACAATTACGCAAATGACAAAATTAGACAGAAATAACCGACATGGCGAAGCTAAGGATTTGATAGATTCTTGTCTCGATAGGACTTCAAAGAGTTTCAATTAAATACTGGTTATAGAAAGGTATACGATTTCTGAGATAGTAGTTTATAGTCATTTCCTGGATTCCGAAACAAAGAAATTGATACAAGTCCTGTACTGATAAAGTCTTGTACCAATTCATTTCAGAAAAACTCAAACAGAGTTTCAAAAATAATAACAATTAGGTTGGAATACATATTGCGATGCAGAAATTTTGATTTTCGGAAAGCTTAAAAACGTTTTTAAGATTATAAGTATAGTATAGTATCATATTTACCAATAGAAGTAAGTATCAGCATCAAGATAAAGAGCACAGTGTTAACCATCCTCATATTTGGCAATCAGAGGAAAAACTGATTTATACGTTGATAAAGAATGTGCTTATAAATGTATCAAATTATTATTCTGGTGTTTCATCAGACTTTATATACGTTATCTCAATTGTCAGGTCATTAACTGTAGGCGTAAAACTCGTTCTGCTGGAATATTCATGTTTATATCTCATATATGTGTCTAAAAAAAATTTAGTTTCCTCAGAAGAGTCAAATCAATTATTACCTCCTTTATTTTCTTAGTCTTATCGCTGGCATGATGAATTTGAAATAAATACCTGGAAGCTATATTTATTTTCAAAAGTAATATTCCAATTCTAAAATATATAATTAATTAAATTATCAACGTGCATCAGTGGTTCGGGAATGCTAAAAAATTATTGTTGATTTTTGAAACTTCAAATTTCGATATTTCTTTTTTTCAAGTTCTGATCATTTAGTTTTCTTTTGTTCCTCAAAAAATAATAATTTTTTTTCGGTTTTTTTTATTTAGAACATCTCAATATAAAATAGACACCTCCTTTTTTCATTACTTAGACAATTTTTAATGATTAGCGTTTCTTAAACATAAACGATATTTGATCAAAGATTTAAAAAATATTACGCACTAAAGTATAACAGTATATGACTAACAATATTTAAATAAGAAGCACCCATTAGGCAATACTTATCTTCTACGCATTAGCAAATAAAAATTTGTAGAAATTTTTTGAGGCAGTTAGAAATTACAGATACGCGAAAAAATTCAGCATCCATAAAAATATATTATTATTATTATTATTATACCATTGAGCCATTTCCCTTTCGGGATAGCCGTGAGTCGCTCGGTTGGAAAATGGTAATGTGGGGAAGGAGGTATAGATTTTTTAGATTCATCTAGAATTTGCGTCTTATTTATTCAAATAACACGTTCTCTCCGCAACACTGCTCCGACCCAGGTTGCTGATCAGTCTCTCTAGCGATCACCCCAAGTGAAAAGCCTCACAAGGTTGTTATGTGAGGTTCCACACTCGGAACCATTAGTATTCAAGGTCTTTCGTTTCAGGCCTCATTCACTCTACTCACGTTCTTTTTATAAACAATTTGTCGCCACACTTTTATGTGCTGGCATACTTCTCTAGCTTACTTCACGTCCATGCCTTTTTTTCATACAAGCTCTCCTGTTTCTATGGCTTCTTATATCTTTTCGGATTAAGGTCTCATTCATACATTCTAACCGTTCTTTCCGCGGTCTGCCTCTGGGCATACTGCCATTTACTTTACCTTTATACACTTGTTTCGTTAGTAGCTCATCTTTCATTCTTTCAACATGTCCGAACCATCTTAACTGATTTCTTTCCCATGTGTCAACTATTGTCTCTTTTGCACCACATTTTTTGACGATTATTTCGTTTCTCACTTTGTCCATGAGTGTTTTCCCGCAAATTGTGCACGTTTATGCGCCTATCTAATTCCCCATCTATCTTCCTGTCACTAGTGAATAGGCTACCTAGATATATGTACTTATCAACTTGTTCTAATCTCTCATCATTTAGGACAATGTTGCACATTGCTTTATCACCTGTTTCTTCAAACACTATGATTTTTTTTATTTACGTTAATTTTGAAGCCCGTGTTCTTCATGCTTGTATTTAGTTTGCTCAATATTGTTTGCAAGTGTTCGATTGATTGTGCTATAACAACCTTGTCATCTGTGAAAGCTAATCCACGTACACTCACTGTCTCGAGATCTACACCTTCTTCGTCGAAGAGGGCCATTCTTAGACACTTGTCCAAAGTTTACTTCTATCCACCTTGCCAAATGCTTTTTCTAGGTCAACAAACGCAACAAAAAAAACTTTCTTTCCTCTTCTAAACTTTTTTCTGTGATCTGTCTTAAGCTAAATATTTGATCCGTACATGATCTTCCTGGCATAAATCCACTTTGGTCTTCTCATATCTTTTCTTCTGTTATTTTCATCACCATGCGGATAAGTATTTTTGAGTATAGTTTGGTATATATTGGTACGATAATCGCTTTTCTCCACTTGTCTGGGACTTTCTCCATCTCGACACATAAAATCAATTCGCGCAGCTTGGGAGGTATGTACTCGCCACCGTATTCAAAAATTTCAGCGCTAATACTGTCTACACCAGCAGCCTTACCGTTTTTTAAGTTCTTAATTATATCTCTAACTTCAGTGACACAGACTTTCTCAATTGGGTTTTCTGATGCATTATGTTCTATGTCGCAGTTCTGTGGTAATATACCTTCACCTACTAAGAAGGCTTTAAAAGAGTCTTTCAATGCGGCTACTATCCTGTCTGCATCATATAGCATTTCACCTTTGCTGTTTCTCATCCTGATAAATTCTGCACTTTTACTTCCCTCTATCTTTCTGAATATTAGTTTCTTGCTTCCTTCAAAGTCGCTTTGTATTTTCTTCTCTTCTTCTGTTCCGATTTTATCTTTACTTTCCTTGGGTAGTCGTTTAACTTTCCTATTTTTGTGTCTGTAATCATTTTTGAGCCTATTTCTCTCATCATCGCTGAGACCGGTGATGTTCAACGTTTTCTCGTACGGTTCTTTCTTTTCTTGTTGGGCTGCCTCAATTTCATCATTTCACCATGCATCACCAGACTTTCTTCCTACAACCGCCGTACCACACACTTCAGTCGCAGTTTTAACAATGATATCCCGTAGCATACTCCATGCGCCCTTTATATCTTTATTGCTTATAAGCGCTTCCCAAGTTGCACTATCTGTGCGTTCGTTTAACTTGTTCTGGAAATCTAACCGCACATCCGGTTTCTGTAAATGTTCAATCTTGATTCGCGTTTGGTTCGTTTCATTGGTTCTCTTTCTTCTCCATCCCCGTCCTAAGTTTATTTTGGAGACTAGAAGGTAATGGTCAGTATTGCCTTCAGAGCCTCTCTTAGTCTTTCATCCGCAATAACGAAGTCAATTATACTGTGGCTTTTTCATTTACGCCAGGTGTACTTGTGGATCATTTTATGTCAAACCAAGTATTTGTAATAAATAGACCCTTTTCTAAGCATAACCTAACTAATCTTTCCCCGATATAATTTTTTCTTGAATCCCGAAAATTACCTAGCACCCTTTCTCTATCTGTACCCTGACGTTGGACGCTGTCTTGCTTTTTCATTCATAATCAAACCGACCCTTTGAATACCATGTGATTCACTATCTATTCCTGACCATATTTCAAAACCGCCTTTCAACACCCCATTTTCTATATTTCTACTTTCGGAACCCTTTTTCTTCGTCTCAGGTACACATAGAATATCTAGTTTCCTTACGTGCATAGTTTCTCGTAGTTCTATTACCTTAAGATCATTCACCCCTCTAGTGTTCCAAACACCTAGTCTCGATTCATCGCCTGAAACTCGACCTTTACGTTTACCGTGTGTATGAATTTCGTCAAAGTTTCAGTCCATTCCGAGGCTATTTTATTGTTTTTATTATTCATTGTTTAGATTGTACACCCAACTACCACCTTTATGCGCGGTTTTGCGAGTCGAAATCATGTCCAAGTTAAGTACTTATTCGTCGTATGCTAGAGAGTCTAGTTGTAAGGTCAGTCCCACCAAAACTTCTGTTACTAGAGGGGGGGACACGCTAAATAGTTCAATTCCAAAAGTTTACAATATGAAATTTCATTTATTTTCAACACTTATGGTAAAGACTTATCTGAATATTTCACTGGGATTCCGCCTTTGTCTTCAGAGCTTCTTCTTAATTTTTGAGTGTTAATTTTGAAAAGAGAAAATTAAATAGTGCGTTTACGGAAAAATAATTGAAAAATAATCGCGAAAAAATAGACCGGTTTACTGGGCAGTTAGTATTTTATTTTCCGAAAGTGAACAATTCGACCGTTCTCTAGGACGTTATATTTTAGACTGTTGCCGGAAATTTGTTTTTGTATTTTCTCAAGTGACCATATGCGGCCGTTGGAGAATACAAAAAAAAGAAAAAGAATCGAAACTCTTTGGAAATTTTTCGAAGTCCCTTAAAGCACTAAAATGATTTAGAACTTCGTTAAAATTATTCCAAATACCTCAAAGACTTGAAAATTCTCTAAAATTAGGAAATATCTTAATATACTTGAACATTTTCTGAAATACTGTTAAATCTCTCATAACGTATCCTAAAATGCCGTGAAAATTTCATGAAATCCTATATTTCTTGAAATCTGAGATTCAAAACGCCCCAAAATGTCTAAAAAGTATTTTCAAATTCTCTTAAATCATTGAAGTCAATTGAAAAACTCCTCATAATATTTTAAACAAAGAATATCCCAAAAAGAAAAAGGAAGGACATTCAAATTCTAAGAGATTCAATCGGATCTATATATATTTATTCATTTCGTTTATTTAATTGCATAATTCTTGAAATATAAATGAAACACTCGAATTTTTTAAAAGAATTATGTTAGTAAGCAAAGATTAAAATGAATTCTGAAATAAAAGTCAGATTTTCCAATTTCCATTTTTGAATGTTCAACTCAGTTGACCTGCTAAAGTATTTTAACATAGTTTAATTAATGGTATTGTGTACATGCCGTACTTTAAAATAATTTAAGATGGGGCGAAGGCGGCCTACTGGAACTTCCCTCGTTTCATCTGCGTCCAATGGGGTGATCGTTCCACTTTGCATGTTTATTTTCACCCGAAGTTTAGTGCCAGTGCGACGAAAATATGCATATATTCCAGTAAAATAGTTACTACTTTCCAATATTGCAAAGACGTTATTAGCAAATGTTGATAATACAATGTGTTCTTGCTTTGGTATCGGCACATATTGATTCACTCCTTCGAGTAATAAAATTTCTTTATCTGCAGGAAAAGTGTATTTTCGAAGTTCGAATCCCCGGTTCGGATTTTTAATGGAAGTAAGCAGCATAAACTGAAGTTGGTCAAGTCCATATACAGATCCGTCAGAACAAGAAATCCTGGTAGGTGGAGCCATGCCCCTGGGAACAGGAGACCTGGGCCTTGGACGAAGAGAAGTTAATTTTAAAACTTTTGAATTTATGATACTTTGAGTGATGAAAAGCCAATCGGTTTCTCTACAACAACGATTGAGATATCATCGAAATATATTGTCTCAACACTTTTGAGATATACTAGCATCGTTAATTGCACGCTTGAAAAAAATTAACAACATTTTATCAATTTTGCAAAGTTTTAACATTTTTGTTATTCTCTTCAAAAATTTTGGAAATCTTTCGTAATGTTTCACAATCTTCATAAATATTTTCTTAAAATTCATTTTTTTGAATAAATAATCACTTTTAATATTCGTCGGAATCTTAAGATGATTTTTTTAATATCTTGAAACTTTTAAAAATGTAATAAAATGTCTAAATCGTATTTCAAAGTCTTCAAAAATCTAGATTGTATTTTAGTTTTTTTGAAATCTATTCAAATCCTGAATTGTTTTACAATTTTGAATTATTTTTGATTCTTTTTCACTAATTTTGGAAATCTTTTGGATTCTTTCGAAATATTTTTAAAAATACTCCTAAATTAAAAAATTATTCGAAACTCTCCCACAAATCTTAAGGAAAGTTTTGAATTCTCTTGAGACTTTTCAAAATTCTTGAAAAGCTTCCAAGCTTTTGGTTCCAAATCTTCAAAAATCTACATTTTTTTATAATTCGTTAAAATAATTTTAAGTTTTAAATTATGTTTGTATATTTTCAAAACTTTGTAAATCTTTTGCAATGTTTAAAAAATTTCTTACATATTCTCTTCGTCTAAATATCTTTTGAAATAATTCGAATTTTTTCTAAAATTTTGTAGTTCTGCAATATTGAGAATGTTTTCTTTAAAATCTTCGTCACTATATTTTGTCATTTTAAGAAATCATTTGAAATTAAAATTGCAGTCAATTTCGAAGAATTTAAGGGAAATTAAGAGCATTTGATGGAATTAATACCGACTCAAGATATGTTACAAGAAAATTCAAATATATTAAACCGAATTTTCAAAATCAAAAAACATTCAATTAGATTTAGGTAAATGGGATAGAATAGAATTAGTACTCGTAAATAAGAATCACATAAATCCCAAAAGAATTCAAGGTCAGCTTAAAAGTCTTCAAGATGAATTGAAAAAAATACAAAATACTTTAAAGATCCATTAAGTTCAGTGGATTTCAACGATATTGCAAAGAATTCAGAGTGAATTGAAAGGAATTTAAAAAATGTAAGAAAATTCTGAAATCCTTGGGTCCTCGGTATTCATTTATCAAAAGAAGCAACTAAAGTACTATTTTCATTTAAAAAGCTACTATAGTGAATTGAAAAGTAACTTACCCATTACCATCGTTCACATCCTCGATTCTGAAATCAGTTGAGATGCGGTGAAGGAGGCCTACTGGAATTTCCTCGACTTCATCTGGGGTCAATGGGGTAATCGAGCCGCTCTCCATGTTTATTTTCACCCGTCCTTTACATTTGGTGCGAGAATTATGTCTATATATTCCAGCAAGTGTATTGATACTCTTCAATATACCAAAGGCGTCTCCATCGGGAGTTGATAGTACAATTTGTTCTTTGGTTGGCACGGGCATATAATTATTACGTCCTTCGGTTACTTTAATTCGCTTATCCGCAGGAAAAGTGTACCTTCGAAGTTCGAAAAGCCGATTCGGATTTTTTTTGGAAATTAGGCGAATAAATTGAAGCTGGTCAAGTCTGTATCCAAGCAGATCAGAAAAAGCAACCCCGGTAGGTGGAGCTATATTGCTGGCAGAAGGAGACCTAGACCTTGCACGATGAGAACTGGCAGGAGGAACAGACCTGGCAGGAGAATTTTGTCTGTCAGAAGAAGAAGATGGGCCACCGCGAGAAACACCAGGAAAAGGAGCGCCATGAGGCAAACCATCAAATTGTGAACTTAATTCTGCAAGATGAAATAGACGATTACATTTTGTTTGATTAATAAATGTTTTTTATTGCTAATAATAATCTGCAAGTCATGCTAATAAACTTATTACGATTCCTCAACAATCACCTAAGTTTTATTTGCGTACTTTGTTCAGATTCAATGATTAAGATTTGCTCCTGACTTAATAAGCTAAAGAAAGATTTCAGGAACAATTTACTATATTCGGAAATGACTTGAAAGTTAGATTTCGGACCAATTATTTTACTGGAAAAAGCTCGGACGTAATCTTCTGTTAAAGTTTTCTCACTGAAACTCTATAATATCTGGAATGCATAATACTCATATCAAATCCTATGTTCCCGAATCTTAGAAGTTTTTATCTGACCCTATTCGTCCTGAAAGCTCATATACTTCTTAATCACCATTTTCCCATTGGAACTGCATGAAATCCTATGTTTCGAAATGTCGAAAATATTTAGCAGATTCTGTCAATCGTAAAATCTTATACTTTCCCTATCAGCAGTTGTTAATTGAAACTCCGTCAAATCTTAGCCACATCAGACATGCTTAAAATCTTATTTGGAACGTGAAAACGAGTGACTGAACAAGTGGAGTTCTTCACGTTCCAATTCTTCAAATCCTTGATTAAAAAACCTTATATCTTGATTTTGCGGCTCAATATCTAGATTGCTATACAAATTCTAGAATTCAATACCATTTGATAGAAACTTTCAAAATTCTGATACGTAGGATTTTATAAAAGTCCTAAAAGGCTAAGATTTGCTGGAATTCAAATAAGAAGTTTTTGATAAAAAAGTATAAGGTTTCTTGTCGGATACAGTTGGACAAAAACTCCTAATATTCTAGAACATCGGATTTGATACAAGTTCCGTGGTAATAAGCGTTAATAGAATTTCAATGAGAAGCTGTTAACAGGAAAGTATAAGCTTTCTATGCAAATCACATTTGGTAGAAATTGCTGACATGGTGAAGCATAGTCATTTCCTAGATTACGTAAGAAAGAAATTTATACAAGTCTTGTGCTGACAAGATTTAATTGAACTTGAATGAAAACATATTGATAGAGAGGTACAGGATACCTGAATAGATAGATTTTTATAGAAAAGTTAGATGGAAAGGTTTGAAGAAAAATGGTAAATTAAGTAGATAGGTTTCCCTGCCGCTTAAATTACTTTTCAGAATAATTCTCCTCTCAGATTGAATTCGTATTCATTTCGGACAAACTCAAACCGAGTTTGAAAAATAATATCAATGAGGATGGAATGCATATTGCGATGCAGAAATTTTTATTTTCGGAAAGCTTAAAAACGTTATTCAGATTATAAATATAGTATAGTATTATATTCACCAATGGCACTAAGTATCACCGTCAAGATAATGACCACAGTATAAACGATCCTCATATTCGTCAATTAGATGAAAAACTGATTTGTACGTTAATAAAGAATGTGCTTATCGGTGTATCAAATCAACATCCTGGTGTTTCATCAGATTTTATATATGTGATCTTAATTCTTATGTCATTAGTAATATGCGTCAAACCTGTTCTGCCAAGATATGCATGTTTATATTTCATATATCAGTCCAAGAAAAAAAGTAGTTCCCTCAGGTGAGTCAACTTTGGGTACAATAAAGCACTGTATTATTATCTTCTTCATTCTTTATTCTTATCTCTAGGGTGATGAAATTTAAATGAATACCTAGAAGCTATATATATTTTCAAAAGTAATATTTCAATTCTAAAAAATAGAATTAATTACATTATTCATGTGCCTCGGTGGTTCAGGAATGCTAAAAAATTACTTTTCATTCTTGAAACCTCAAATTTTGATATTTCTTTTTTTGAAATTCTGATCACTGAGTTTTCTTTTGTTCCACAAAACATAATAATTTTTTGTTGTTTTTATCTATTTATTTTTTTTCAATTTTTTTTATGTACATATTCTCAATATAAAATAGACAACTACTGTTTTTATTACTTAGACAATTTTTAAGTAATAGTGTTTTGAAATAAGCAATTTGAATTTTGAAAAAATTAACAATTAGACAATTTCTGAAAGTTTAAAATTCAATGGTTCTCAAATTATCAATCCCACATGTAAGTTTCTCAAACATAAACGATGTTTGATCAAAGATTTAAAAAATATTACACATTGAAATATAAAAGTATATGACTAACAATATTTGAATAACAAGCGCCCATTAGGCAATACTTATCTCCTACGGATCAGCAAATACAAATTTCTAGAAATTTGTTGCGACAGTTAAGATTTACAGATACGTAAAAAACTTCAGCGTTCATAAAAATAGAAAAATTACGAAAATAAGAGATGGTTATGTTTCAAATCCGAGTTTAATTACAACAAAAATTTTTTTAATGTTTTAATTTTTTTAATTGTTTTGTAATCTTGAAGAATTCAAAAATACTGTTTTAAAATCTTCTACGTTCTTTTCTGTAATTTTATGATATCATTTGAAATGTTAAAAAATATTTTTGATTACTTTCATAAAATTAATTTTGTAAATAAAAAATTTAGTCAAAATTTTCCCTGTATCTTTAGAACAAAAATTATTATCTGAAAAAAATTCAAATTCCTTGAAAAGCTTCAAAATTTTCTTTCAAAATAATCAAAAATGTACATTTTCTTGGAATATTTTCAAAACTTCCAAAACTTCGAAAAAATTGTTCGAAATAATTCCCAAGAGTTTCTTTGCATTCTGAAAAAAAATATAATGAATGAACAATATAAAAAAGTACAGAAGAGGATAAGGGAGAAGAGGTTGAACCTAATGTTTTGAATTTTCGAAGAGTATGTGGGATCAAAAGAACTGACGGTG
The DNA here is from genome assembly GCA_932195095.1 of Andricus curvator. Lineage (NCBI taxonomy): Eukaryota > Metazoa > Arthropoda > Insecta > Hymenoptera > Cynipidae > Andricus > Andricus curvator. The sequence goes on along the minus strand of CAKNYM010004755.1, from coordinate 1,725 downwards.
AACGTAGGGAAGACCAATGTGATGTGCTTCAGAAGTAGAAAGACCAAAATAGGTTACGTTTGCAAGATGAACGGACAAACAGTGGAAAGGGTGGAGGAGTTCTGTTACTTAGGTTTTTGCTTTGAAGCCGGAGGGAGAAACGAGGTGTAGGTGAGGAAAAGAATCGAATGTGCGAGTAAAGTAATAAGCCAGGTATGGGGTATACGAAAGAGAAGTTTCAATAACGATTGGAGAACGAGGATTTGGTTATTTGATGCGTTGGTTTGGGCGGTGTTGTGTTATTAAGTGGAGATCTGTGGATGGAAGGAACATAGGAAAGTGGAAAGCATGCATGAGATAGTTCTGAGATGGGTAATGGGGGTTAGTTTGAGTTGCCCAGGATACATGTTGAGGGAGGAATTAGGAAGGGAAAAAATGGTAACTAGACAAATGAAGAGAGTCTGGAGGTACGAAGAGAAGTTGAAAAGGGGAGAGGGGAGCAAAATAGCACAAATATGCTTGGACGAAGTTCGGAACAAGGAGACGGGAGGCAATTCGGGAAATTCGAAATGGGAGGAAGAAAGGCAAAAAATGAGGAGGGTTTGTGATATAAAAGAAGAGGTCTTGTATTGGATGATCATAGAATTAGAGCTATTAGTAAGACAAGGAGAAGAGCGATGGAGAAAGATTATGGATTCGAGATACAATAGATGGTAGATGATGGTCAAAGGGTTAACGGAACCAGAATATTTGCAAAAAATAATAAAGGAAGACAAATGGAATAGGGTGGTACGGTTTAGAATGGGAGGAGTGAGAGCTTGTAGATATTGGATGGTGGAAGAGGACAATCTCTGCAGAGTATGTGGATACGAAATGGAGTCATGGGCACATGTGTTAAAGAGGTGTACAGGAGAGGAAGATGGACAGTTGAGTGTGGATGAGTGTGTGAGATGGATTTTGGATGGTAAAGGACAGGGAGTGACGTGGATCAAGAAATTGGAAAAAATAGGAGAAAGTAAGGGAACAGGGCAGAGCCAAACGGGTAATCCTATTAAAGGAAATTAAATAGCAAAAAGATAACTTTTAATATCGTTGAAAATGTATTTTATGGTAAGAGGAAGCGGAAGCCCTGGAATATCGCTCATTTTAAAGTTTAAAAATCATTGGTATTAAGATTATTGTTATTTTGAGTAAGGCGAAGCATTAGGATTTAAGCAGCGGTTAAGTTGGATTAAGGATGGAATGTAAATATATGTACAGGGAGCGGAGGCCCTCAAACCCGTAAAAGGGAGTGATTATATATACAACACAATACACTGGATGGGGCATTGACAAAAGATCAAAGCCTTGGGAACCATAATATATAGAGTTTTTATTATTATTTGTAATTACAAGTCACTCGCAATATTTAAAGATGGCTTTGAATTGAAAACATTTTCTTGGTTGCATTTTTACATTTTGATAACAAATTCATTGACGTGGGCGATATTGTGTTCTACTTGCTGCACTCTCCCATGCAGAAATTTTGCCGTGGCCCCGATCGGGTTCGGATCTGGCCAAATCCGGCGCGGATCCGGAAACCGACCTGGGCCTGACCCGTGATGAAACACACGGCCCGATCGGTGCCGAACGTGGCAGCCCGATCTGGCTGCCAGGTCGGTCCCGGACCGGATCCCGATTAATTTCCTGTTCATATAAGATTTATAAAATTTGGGTATTTGTTCTAAAATAATTAATAAAAAACAA
>CAKNYM010004754.1:0-12400 GCA_932195095.1 Andricus curvator | reverse complement strand
GGGCGAAATATCAAGCACTTCTTTTCGAGCTAAGCAGGCTCTACCAAAGCTTCAAAGTCCATCTTGTAGTTCTCATAACCGGCTGTCTTGGAGGTATGAAAGCTTCATTTATTGGGCAACTCAACAAGATTCCGGCTTGCCAGCGTCAGGCTCATTCCATCGCGAACTAGATGCAAAAGGCTGTTCTTCTGGGATCACTTCATCTGGTCCGTCAACACTGTTCCTCATAACATTCTACAAAGATTGGTAGCTCTTAAAAAGTATCCAGAGGTGAAACTTCATCTCCAACTGTCCCGTCTGCCGCGTAAGATCATCCGCGGCTAGAGACCTGACTCCAAGGAACAGTGTTGTCCGATGTTATCTCACGTAAATTTCCCGCTCTTGCTTACCTTCTAGGACAGAAGTAGCAGAAGCGGATGACGTACACGTTCCAGGTGCGTCGGGATTGGTTGATTTTAAAGAACCATGATCGTACCTTCCGGAGCCTACAACTTCTCATAATAATAGCTGCTAGTAGGTGAGGTTTCTTAATTACACGCTTCATTAAACTTTTTCACTTAGAAACCAGTGTAATTCATGTTTAACTGGAAGAAAATAACATGTTTTATTATTTATAATTGAAAATTAAAGCCAACATTATTTTTAATTTGTGTAAAGTGGAAGTACCTGGCTTTTCTAACAAATTATGAATATACGGTACACTAAAAAAAAGATCTTAAATTCAAAAAAATTACTTGATTCAAATAAATTATCGTACAGAATACATCCCATAAAACATTTCTTTATTACAGTGATGTGGTTTCATCTGAAGCAAAGGTATTATATTATTGTTATAAAATAATACTTATTTTAGTTAGTGAAATGTTAACCAAGAAAAGAATAGTTTTTATTCGTAGAAAAAAAATAACAGTATATAAAAATTAGATGGTGAATACAGCCAAATGTAATTTTAAATCAATAAAATATTTCTTTCAACAAATTTCAAGTACAACACCTGAAGAAAAAGTTTTTATGATTTGGAAGATGTCATTCATTGGTTCGAAAAAGCGTACATCAAATTTGACTAATTGATTCAAAGAACCAACTCTTTTATCTAATGAAAAGAGACTGACAAATTTACAAGAGATTATAATCGTGAAATCCATAAACATTGACTCTTTTATGTAATAACCAGTTACTTGAAACATTTTGATCCTACTTTTGATAACGAACAACAGAATATTTTATTTTTGTATTTTTTTAAAACTAAATTAATGGTTTGAAGAAATTTTGTTTACATTTACTATTTTAAAATTCTTTGAGATTGGGGAGCGGGTGCCTAAGGGAGTTTCTGCGCATTCACTTATGGTCATATATTCAATGGCGTCGCTGTCCATGTTTATTTAGAACCCGTTTTTCAGAGTCATATATTATTGCATATATTCCAAGAAGACGACTCCTACCCCCCAATATTGCAACGACGTCACCAGTGGATGTTGTTAAAACATATTGTCAGGAAAAGTGTGTCTTCGAATTTCACATCGCCGGTGCGGGTTTGTGTGGGGAATAAGCGGAACAAATCTAAGTCTCTCAAGTTCATTGTCAAACATTAGTATAGAAGTATTACTGGCAGGAGGAGACCTGGACCTGATACGAATAGGAGGCTCGGCAGAAAGAGCAAATCTTTCCAGAGACCGAGGTCTCGCAGGAGTAGAGCTTCACTCGACGCGAAGAGGCTGCTTTGCAGGAGAAACACACCTTCCTGAAGAATGATTTTTGTCATCAGAATAAGAAGATCCGGAACGAGGAACACCAGGAATAGGGTCACCATTAAGTAGATACTCAAAATGTAAACTCAACTCTGCAAAAAGAAACAAACAATACATTTTTCTTATGGTTGGTATATCATGGACTAGCTATGGCAATATTTTGAGGCAAATTGAAAGGCATTGAGGGATTATTGCCTAAAGTAACTTCTCGCAGAGGAACCCTGAGCTTTGTTTATCTCAAAGTTGTTTACATTAGGAATTGTGCGTGTGGTTCTAATTGTCAATCTAATAGTAGTCAACATAGTTGTCAACTTTTTGCAATGCTTCCATCCAATTCTGGGATTAAGAAAGTTTGAGGTTAGGTAATCTTCTATATATGTATGTAGTATTATTATTATTGAAATTAATTTGTGTTAATTTACACGCAATTTACACATACATTCATTTTTCACTGTCCATGTAAATCACGCGATCAACGCAATTAAAAATCTTGAACGTTGTGGTGTTTCGAAAATAAGTTTATAACTCTGGCGAAGGTTTCAGATATAAATTTATTCCAAAAACAATCTAAAACCATTTCGAATCCGCATTTCAGTTTTTTTAACCATACAAATTGTCGGTTTGAAAAGTATTCTACTATATATATTCTACCTCTACTAGTGTTTAATGTCTTTATCTTGTTGTTTTGATTACTTTAAAAGGAAGAATTACCATGCCAACTTTGGTTTGATCAAAAATACTCAAGAGAAAGTTAGTTGTATTTACATAAAGATTCCTTGTAGTCATACTTTGTAATTTGGCAAACTATGTAATTCATTTAAACAACTATTCTAGACAAATTCCCATGTTTTATCATTTTTTCGTAAAGAGGTTCAATTGTTTGCCATCACTTTTTGGTTTCATATTTTTCAAATTCTCAGCAAATTTTAATCCTTTATATAATTTTTATAAACATATACCTTTTTTTACCATTTGCCTTGAAAAGTATCAATTATCTTGCCACTGACTCGTTCCTCTCAGATTTTCCAAGATGACAAAAACTGGAAATCATTTAAACAATTTCTATACTAAAATATCATAATAAACAACAGTGAAGCCTATGCACCATCATCAAGGTGGCAGTTGTTGAGAATGCTTCCTTTATTCCGAACGTTTAAGATTTATAGAATAGATTATTAAAATTTTCGATGAACGTCAAGATACGATACCTAATAAATCAATGATATGTTGACCCTATGACCAAGTGCCCATAACACCCTTGTAGCATCTATATTATGAACTTAATTTTTTATTCGGTTACACAAAACTGTGCCTAATTAAAGAAAATCGGGTCAAATTACCATTTTATTTCAAAAATTGTTTAATTAGTTAACAGTATTTATCATTTTAGGTAGTATGGCAACAAAAAGTCATTGGTAAGAAATTTTTAATTGATTTCTGTTAAATGATGAGACAATTCATAAAAAAATATCGGAAAGTGTCTTTTCTATAACAATGTTAATGATAATTAATATTTATTGTTAATTCGAAAAACAGTAACAGTAAAAAGTTACTGGCAAAACATTTCTAGTGAAATCCGTATAAACAGAGTATATTTACGGAAGAACAGTAAACATGGACATTTGTTTATAATAATTTTCTTGATAAATAAAAAATTTTGTAAAATTACAAAATAAGACAACAAGGAGACATCGAAAAGACATTTTCAGTTTATGTTTTAAAACGAAATTGAGCCTCTTTGTTCACACATTGTGAAACTGTGTATTTATTTACAAACATTGTTTTAAGAATTGTGAAGTAGCAGCTGTTTTAAACTAATCGAAATAATACCATAATTTTTCTTATATTTCATGCAAAAATTGTGAATTTGACCAACCAATTATTGCAAATCACGAAAAAGTAACTTATAAATTAACTTGTTTATAACATAACTCCAACACACGGTAAATTATTTACGCATACTTACTTTACTTATTTAGGCCCTATTTTAATTTGAGAATCTTTATAGTGGAGCACCTAAAAGTTTGTAAAAAGCAAACAAAAATTTCATTTGTTAATAATAAAAAAATGCTGCATCAGCTAAAATGAAAAATTAGCAGATACAGATTATGTGGAATCCTTCTGGTCACTTTAAAGAGAAGAACATCAAAGACCGTTAGAAATTGAACGGTTGAGCGATTTTTCTCCTAAGAAAGTGAATTTTGGCACACTCTGCGGCGTGTCTTAATTACTTGTTTGTGAAAATTACTTAAAATTTCAAATCTTTGTGAATGGGATAATTTTAAGACAGAGGTGTGTAAGACCTGGACCCGGACCGAAATTTTCTTGTCCGGATCCAGAAGTTTGCATTAGGTCCATCGAATTTTTTTTACCAATTATCACCTAAAATGTTGTGCTGATTAGGAAAAAGTAGGGTACCCTCCCCTTTCCCCCGAAAATAGGTGGGTTTCGAGATATTCGCGTTTTTATTTTTTTTTAATTAATGCAATAGTCCTCTTATAATTTTGGGTATTTTGAAAGTTCAAATATAGCGTCCGGTAGAAAGCCGATTTACGAAGATAAATTTTCTTCTTTTTTTTTTGATTCAGGAAATTGTTAGCATGAAAAATTAAAACTAACTTTGAAAAATTAGGAAAAATGAAACTGTGCTTATTTTGATTGAAATATTGATTCCACAGCAACAAGTTTCTAACAAAAGCTGGACTACTCCCGGAGAAACATTATTTTCTAAGACAATACTTTTTGATAGAAGTGATTAATTACGAGAAAACATCAATTACAGAAATATAAAGTTCAGAGCTAAAATCGAAAGCTGTTTTTCTTTGTAGCAAGCAATTTTATCAAGAAATATCAAGAGACAAAAAAAAATCCTTTTTGGATCTGCTTCAACTTCATGAAGGAAATTTTATTCAAGTGTTTATATTTAACAAGCTATTACTTATTTCTTAATTAACATATCTTCTCATGCTATACCTTCAACGATTTCTAATCAAATCCTCTGTAGATATGTACATCGATTATGTAAATCTTTATTAAAAAATTAGCATTAGCTCATTATAGATCAAATAATAACTCTTTATGCTATGAAATATAATAAAAAAATATTGTTTTAACTTTCTAATAATTGCAGAGACTTGTAATCAATTAATTGCCTTTATCAAAAATATTGTATTAGAAAAAAAATTTCCTCTGTGAGTAGTCCAACTTTTGTTAAAAACTCTTTGCTGTACAATCCATATTTCAACCAAAATAAGCACAGTTTTATTGTTTCTCATTTTTCAATGTAATTGTTAATTTTGTATCTCAACAATTGCCTGCATCAAAAAATGATACAGGAAATGGTATGCCCGGTAAGCATTCAAAAAATGCCTTCAAAGTGAATCAAATGTTGAGTCAGCCATTTGGAAGCATACAATCAAAAAAAAAAAAATATCTCAAGGGGTAACGTCCATTTTCGTTTTTTTCTCTGATTCTATCGTTGAAAGAAATCTGAAAAAATTCACAGAACTTCTTTCAATTATATTCAACGCGAATGATTTTTTTCAAAAAAATGTTGAACATTCAATAAATCGAAAATTATAAGAGGACTATTAAATTAATTAACATTTCAGGTAATATTCAGTAAAATATGCACCGGCCATAGAACGGCACACAGGAATAAACCAAATCCTCTTGTACTAAGGCGGACATCGGAAAAAGTTCGTACTTATTTCATAGTTATTCCTACTTATTTCGGACAAACCTAACTAAAGTGCAAAAGAAAACAGAAATTGAGATATCATGCAGATGAATTCGCACAAATTCTGATTTTCATATAGTGAAAAAATACATGGCTTTCATTATAGATATATTATATTATTATATTTAAAAATAAAATTGAGGATAACCGCGAAGGACAATACCATAGTATAAACAATTTTGATCTTTTTGAATAAGAGGGAAAATTATTTTAATAAGTTATGAAGAATTTTATTAACAGCGTAACTTATGAATATTCTGGTTCTTCGCTGGAGTATATAATACGTATATTCTATAGTCGTTATTTTATAGATGATAGGAGTCAAGTTAAATATTCTGAGGTATTTACATATCATTAGAGTCACCTTCAAGGAAAGAAATTCAGTTTTAAGATTCGTTAAAACTATTATCACAATTTATATAATATTTAAAAGTCAGGAAAATCCGGTGCCTCATTTCTGAATCATCAACAATGCCATTGCATTCGTTTCAAAAATATCTACTTGCGCTTTTTTCTCACCATTTTTAAACAATTAGCGCATTTGGTATACTGAGAGTCATATACAAAATCTGAAAACACCTTCAGATTGGTCTCCAAAATTTCTAGGTGTGCCTTTTTTTGTTTGAACAATTTGTCAGACAATCACATTATTTTTTATTTTTCTGCAATTGCTATAAAAAAAACAAGCGTTCAATCGAAAAACCAACAACATCATTGCATTCGTTTTGAAAATATCTAGGTACGCTTCATTTTTCAAACCATTTTTTAAATAACTAGCGCATTTTTTAATAAGAGTAAATTTGCTTTGCTAAAAACCTGCCCCAAGTACGGGGCAAGTTGGCCCATTTGAGCAAAAATAATATAAAATTCAACAATAAAATTGAGTTTCAACAAAAGATACATCTCATTCACTTATTTATTTATTCAATAATTTTTCTGCAATGAAGGGTATTGTTTACAGAATAATCATCACGTTAAACATTTTTTTTTCTTATTACAGTGAATTATTCAAACTTTTTTCCGCGTTTCACCGAACTCTTTTTTTGGTTTGGCATTGTGTCTAGAAATAAGAAAGTATATTTTTCAGAACTCCACGCAAACTGGAAATATAAATCTGTTAATTCGGTGCTCAGAGCATTGGCCAACCTGCCCTGAAAGAAATTGGCCAAACAGCTCCGGCCATGATTTAAAAAATTGGATGAATTTTTAGGTTAAGCAGTATCAACAATTGATTCGGGCGATACCTTATTTCCAAGCTCATGGCATGGACATTTGAAAACCATAATCAGTTGGTTTGAAATCAATCGCTTGTTGATCCAGAAAACAAAAAAAATCGCCAAGCGGAAATTTTACTCACCTCAGTTGGAAACAGTTTTTCGGTTATACTTTTGACAAGCGAATGCACAATGCAATGTAGTCACAGCGAATGTCTTTCTACAACATAGTACACTCGTGATCGGCGCGGTGGCGCTACAATCATTTCCGGGCTTTGAAAACAAAGCATAGGTCAACCAGCCCCATTGGCCAACCAGCCCCGGTCTCCCCTATTTTATATTTCAGATCCCATGATTGACAAGACTCCTAATTTGCGAGTTGAAGAGCGGAAACAATTATTCCAAAAGGGGTGCGAAATCCTCTTTTAATTCCCAAAGACTTTTTCCCCGTCCACTTTTGATTCTAGATTTTTAGTTGAAAAACAGCACGATGAAAATGAGACAGATAAATAAGAAGAAGACCTGGAAGAAGATGCAAAAGAAGATTTAACTGATTTTTCGGACATTTTTGCAAAGACATATGATACCAAGCTGTCTCAGTAGTATTCTTCGAGGAATATAAAGAAAAATATAAAAAATATAAAGATGAAGAAGGAGATGAAGATAAATATATAGTATAATATAAATATAAAGTGAAAGTGAAAGAGAAATATTTGAAAATCTGTGAGGTAATTCTTATAAAATACTCCTAATGTTCAACTTTTCACAATAAATTGAAAGTTACCATCCAATGAACCTATTTATATTCCCTGATTCATGTAAATCTGTACATATTATACAGTTTTGGCTACCATATTTGATCCGACATTTTTAACTTTTGCATCTGATATTAAATTTTAAAACAAAGAACCTGAAAACCCTCTCGTACCAATTTTCACGCAAATTTATTTAAAAAAATATTCAGCTTTGGTCGCAAAATTTATTCCGCTATTTTTAATTCATGACTTTTGACATTATGAATGTCATCAGCAATCCCAGAAATCTATTCGTACCAAGTATTATACGAATCTATTCGCAAAATTCTATTTTTGATCATTCAATATTTTATAGTGTAATTTGAAATACGTACTTTCTATTATTACGAAATTTTCCAAAATTTCTGAAAGTATATCCTTCTAAGTTTTGCCAGATTTATTAACATTTCTAGACAATCAAGTCCTGGAGTTTACCGAAATTATTATTTTCATTTAATAACCACATGTATATCAGAGTTGGTTGAAAAATTATTATTATGGAAATCGAAATTAGAACTGTGTGGAAAAGTAGTGTTTCAGGACCCTCAAAAAGTATAAATTATTTGGTGCTGACTAACAGAACTCACGCGTTTGCAAAATTTGCTTCAAAAAATTCTTATTTTCTTGATTTTGATATTTTTGTGTGTCTAATTTTCTGTTTTTGAGGTGTAAACTTTCTCTCTATATATTGAAAGCTTTTTAATTAACGTTTTTGGGGCGAGAATTTATGTTCAATGGTTCTTTGCTTTCAAAAAACAGTCTTGAAATCCCTAAAACTATATTCACCAGTGAAAAATGATTTGCTTTACTGATCATGATATAGAGGAGTTAAGACATTGATTGAGCCTCCAGTCTGAAGATAAAAAAAAGAATAAATGCCATTTATAAATTGAAAATCCAATTATCAGTTAAAAATCCTATACCGATTATTCGATAATATTAAACTTTTTATTCTTAATTTGGGAAAATATCGGAATATGAATTCCTATATATAATTATCTTCCTAAATAACCTTAGTTTAATCATATTTCGTCAATAGATCTCTGAGTCGAAATAAATAAAAATGCATGCTTTGGCTCCATATTTGAAATTACGGCTCTCGATATCACTAAACTTTATTCTTCTCCAATCACAAAAAAACTCAGAAATCACACAATAAAAAAAAAATTCCTGGAACCACGGGAATAAGTTTCTTCGGTTTTTTCTCTTCGAACCACAGATTTAGTTACTTCAGTTGAGTAAATATCAACCAGAGAAAAAAGTCCTGCTTTGACACAAAGAAATGATTTCTCTGGTGATATTTTTCTATCACAAGAAAATAATTTTTGCAATAATTGAGAAAATTATTGAATCAAAGAAATGAATGAATTTATATAGAAATGAAATCTTGTGATATCAAAATTTTGAAGTTTAGAAAATAAAATAATAAAATACATGGGCTTGTAGAAAATGACAAGACAGAACTTTTTTCGTTCAAAAGGTTTTCTTTGCGATGTATATTTTTAATAATAAAATTAAAACTAGCTGTGAATTCGATCTCGAGTGTTTCCACTTTGTTTGCATTTATAATTATATGGTGCTCATTTCACGAGCACTTTGCTTCCTCATAGAGAAAGCATTAAATATTTTTTTTCAATAATATACAAACCAATGTCTTTATTTTCATCAATTCAAAAATAGAAATTTACAAAAAATACAAAATTACAAAATCATACAAAAATAATTAAATACAGAGACAAAGATCTTTATGATTTCTGTACAAAAATTGTCAGAATTATTCTATTTGAAAATTTATGATCAAAAAGTCTTCTCTATTCATGCATCAAATTTGAATTATATCTATGAAAAAAGTTTTTCTATTTGGAACAGATGCTTCAAATATTATAAATGAGCATAAATTCCTTAATTTTCTATAATGTGCATTAAAATTAAAGAGCAATCAATTTGCCTCGAATCAAGGAATCTTTTCCGTTCTTGCGTGAATTTTGAATTCTGTTAGTAAAAAAAGTTTTACTATGAAAAACCGTGTTTTCAAATATTATGCATTACCATAGCTTCCTTACTCTTCAATAAAATATATAAATGCTATGGATCAATCGATTCGTCTTGAATTAACGCAACTTTTCTATTCTTGCATCAACTTTGAATTATGTTAATGAAAAAAGTTATACTATAAAAAACCGATTTTTAAAATATTATTGAGTGCTAAAAAAATGCAATAAATATTTTTAGAAATCCTTTGGTCAGATTCAAGATATTAAAGGTGAAAATAAGCACTACAAATTTCATCAATTTATCTGCAACCGTTTTCAAGTTATCGTGTTCACAAAAACGTGTGACATCCACACACACATGCATTCGGACAATTGCTTAGAACATTGTATTAGACATTTTTGAATTAAGGAAGATTTAATTGAGTGAATTTAAAATTTTTGGAAAATATTACAATTACAGAGCTTCCTCTGTGAGAAAGCAAAAGAGAAAAAAATTTTCCCAAAATTCCATCATTTTTAAAAACATAAATCTTATTTACTCTGACAAATATTATTGAAACTGTCTGGAATAAAAAATAAGTTTAAACTGCTAACTGTTTAACAATAATTATTTGCGAATTGAGACCCAATGGTAAGCACGTTTTTTTAGCTTCGGTGCAGAAAAGTTTATTTTTCAGCCTGCTGGCCTTAAAAAATTTACTTGCTTACACTTCCATTTTTTACAGAATTTTCTTAAAACTAACTCTTAAAAAACTAACATCCATCCACACCTTATATTTGTTTGTTTTTCACTATCAAAGAAAGATTTCTGAAAATTTTTAGATCGATATATTAGAAAATGTTAGAAATATCCATTTTGCAAGAAAGCACGGAAGCCACGCCGTCTACGATTGCATAGTTAGCAAACTAAAGCGCTTCTCAACGTTAGTACACTCGCCTGTACTCCCCTATGGAGGACGTTGTTTTCAGTGAATTAGCAGATAACTAAAAATAGGATAATCAGTGCATCGCAAGTTGTTTATCCCTCAATTATACAAAACACATTGTTGTTTAAATTTTGTTGTTTCAATTGTATTATTAAAAATATGCACAAAAACAAAAACTTTCAATAGAGAAAAGTTCCGTCTTGTAATTCTCTACAAGCATATATTATTTTTATTTGATTTTTCAAACTATACAATTTGGATATAATAAGACGCTTGAACAATACATTTTTGCGTTTTGGAGCGCTCGTCCCCTCAGCGCATCATGTACCTCAATTTGATTCCACAAGTACGTGAAAATGGTACAAGACATTTTTGTACAGCAGCATCGTGTACAGCATTCGACTTATTAGTACATTTCTTTTTATCTTGAGACGTACACATTATATTGTCACGTTTAATTTTCAGTACTTTTTTTAAAACCACTCCAATATTGGAAAAATGTAGATTATAAGGGCCTAATGAAAGATCCGGAAAAAGAAAAATGGACAATTTTCGCGCTAGTGGGTGCCAAGCGCTCAATTCCGTAAAAACAATGAATCCCCATATATGCTGGAAGGGGAGAGACGACGGCGGAGCGAGGTCAGTACCAAGTGCAAGTTTGATAATGATGTATGTTGCGCGTATCCCAAAACTGCCAAACGCTAAGCGCTCAAGATTTTAATTTAATAAAATATCACTGCTATAACGTTCAAAACAGTGCCCCGGTGGGATCAATATCAAATGAGGTTAATCTTACAATAATATACATCGAGCGCTGGTCTAACCGACCGAACGCTAAGCGCTCGAAATGTAGTCTCAAACTCAAAACATGCTTATGTGAGCGCAAATAAGGTGACAACGTCCGGTCGAAACAAAGCATGGTCTTAATGTAACTCGCGAGTCTCTCAAACGTAAACAAGTCAGGGAAGTATGAACTATTTCTAGTAGAAATACGTACTATTAAGCAAAACATGTAAGCGAGTACCCGCGCACTGCCCGCCTTGTGGCTACGTACTGCGTAACACCGCTGATCTCGAAGATCAACTCTCTCGTCCCTGATGGTTCTAAAAAACCAAAGAAGGTTGTGATTAAATGATTTGTGGTTCCGCATCTGGTTTTACCTGTTCACCTCCATTGGCAGCATCTAGAATCCTGTTTAGCAATGATGATTGGAGATACTTAACGTTTTATTGGTGACGTGCGTAGCTTAGGAACCACAAAACGCTCGCGATATGTGCACAAGTGCCTGGAGTTTTGGCCGCTGATTTATATGTACCGAAATAGCCGAGAATTTTTTCATTATTGTCTGGCCCAAAATCCCCAATTTCATTGAACGCTATTCACAGTTGGTACCTTGTCGCATTTTGGAAACGAGAGTATACTCTTACTCTGATTAAACCATGTTTATTACGAAGTGTATCTAGTTGAAACTCTTCATCATCATCCCTTTGCAGCTTGTCTTGAATGTAAGATGGTGAAAGTTGAACTTGATAAACGCCAATCGTAATGTCGCGTAGCTCGTGTAATTCAAGGCAAGGAAATTCTGGTACTTGTTGTTCATGCAGGCGATTCCAGTTTGCATTTCCGTAGCGCGTATTGTCAACTTCTACGCGTGCTTATATTACATTAGGCTAACGAGCTGTCGCTAGGTACTTGCAGCTTCTACAGTATCACCTTGCATTCCGACAACAGGATGATATTTGTTAATCATGGCGCCCCTAATGCGGAAGAAATCCCCGAGATTACACAGGTGATCAATCGAAATTGTTTTGTCAAAGAACTTAAAAATGGATTTTAAGTGAGGTCCATCAAGCTAGCACCTCCACAATCGAAATTCCCAAATTTTTTTGTATCAGAATTTTGGGCTTTTTTTGGGCTTTTTTTGGGCTGTATTGCCGATTTTTGGGCTCCACTACTTTTTTTGAAAATTCAAATTTGGTGTGGAG
>CAKNYM010004752.1:0-12163 GCA_932195095.1 Andricus curvator | reverse complement strand
AAAAAAAATGAGATTCTAATTCTCGGAAATGCATTTTTACGATTCTTTTCGATTTACATTTTTCTGTCAAATCGCGTTATAGAACGAGATTTACGGCGTCTGAAGGCCGCCTTGTCGCTTCAACCCTTTACGTGAGTCATAATTTATCTATACTCGCGTTCGAGATCACACGTGTGGCAGTCGGAGATCGCGCGTGTCAAACTTGACTTAGATCTATATATCTATATATATTGATCTATCCGAGAGTACATAGCTATTTCAAATGTTAACTTTTAATTCCTTACTTCTATCTATTAGGAGATATTTATTCGAGGTACAGAGAGGAGTTGTCATGTAATTTCTTATTGTCAATAATTATTAATAATTATTTTGTCTAATTATAGAGTTTTATTTTAATAAATCAATTTACTGAATTTCTGTTTCATTGGAATTATTTCAAATCTTTACCGCTCTTAAAATTACCAGAAAATTACTAGCTAGTAAGTATTCAGTAATAGGGTGCTAGCGCCCTGGCAATCTAGTTCTAAAACAGCGCCTGCTGTTACATTACCACCATGTTACTAGTTTGGCAGCTAACGGATACAAACAAGCCTCCCTAGTAAACTACGGCGATTATCCCGTTACCCGCTAGGAAGCTGACATACAAGTAACAATTCCTCTCATAACATGTGATCACTTAGGAACTTTTCACGGTAGTAACAGGTTATCTGGGATATTTCTTCTTAATTTCACTTCACTATACGATACAGTGTCAGAATACATTTACCTATAAAGAGATTTCATTGCTGGCACTGTTCTGTAACACTGTTACTATAAGGATACGTAAAATTTCTGGAATTTTGTAATGGAACTAATATATCACAGAGTGATAGAACTGTTATGTCACTAGAATGTCACACGTGTTCCAGGAACGGAACATAAAGGTCACACTGACTTGTAAGGCTGTTACTGTAAGGATCTTAGGCCAGTTTTGTGCTGATGGTCGGGTGCAGTAAGTGACTTATACTGGATGAGAATACACGGACAAGAGGGCCAAATATCGTTCAAAGTCGGGCCAACCGAGAAGAAAATATGTTTTTTTAATTTGCACCTTACCATTTTTTAAACCCATCTTCTCATAATATGTCTAAAATCAAGAAATAATAAATATATATTCCTGAGGTCATTCAGCAAAAAAGCATGGCCGAGATTTTGTAACGAACGTTCAAGCAGTTCGATAGCGCAATTGGCTAAGGCATCGGCTAGGTACATACGGGTTAGGTAGTTTAGGTACCATGCTAAAAATTTCGGATTCCGAAATTGGTCCGAATTTATCCGAAATCAATCCGATTCACGATTTTTTTTCCGAAATATGTCCGATCTAATCCGAAAACTGTACGAAAACAGTCAGAAATTTGTCTGATTATGTCCGGAGTCTGTCCGGACCAAATATTTCGACTCCGGAAAGAGTCCGATTTGATCCGAAATTAGTCCGGAATTCAAAACCTGAAATTATTTTCGTTGAACTATAAATGGAAAATAGTCCGGTCTAATCCAAAATTTATTCGAACTTAAACTTTAAGTCCCGAAAAAGTCCGACTTGATCCGAAATTAGTCCGGAATTTAGTACCTGAAATTATTTTTGTTAAAGTAAAACCGGAAAATCGTCCGCTTAAATCCGAAATCCTTCCGGTCAAAAACATCGACTCCGGATATATTCCGATTCTATCCGAAATTAATATGCAGGTTTAAGTTGTCATTCGGTGAAATTAAAGTGAGAACGGAAAATCGTCTGCCTAAATCCGAAATTCTTCCAGTCAAAAACATGTACTCCGGAAGCAGTCCGATTCTATCCGTAATTAATCCGCAGGTTCAAGTTGTCATTCGGTGAAATTAAAGTGAAAACGGAAAATCGTCTGATTAAATCCGAAATCTGTCCGGTCCAAAACGTAAACTCCGGAAACAGTCCGATTCTATCCAAAATTTATCCGCAGGTTTAAGTTGTAATTAGGTGAAATTCAAGTGAAAACGGAAAATCGTTCGATTAAAACCGAAATCTGTGCGGTCTAAAACATCAACTACGGAAATAGTCCGATTCTATTCAAACTTAATCCGCAGGTTTAAGTTGAAATTTGGTGAAATTCAAGTGAAAACGGAAAATCGTTCGATTAAATCCGAAATCTGTGCGGTCTAAAACATCAACTACGGAAATAGTCCGATTCTATCCGAAATTAATCCGCAGGTTTTAGTAATCATACGGTGAAATTAAAGTGAAAACGAAAAATCGTCCGCTTAAATCCAATATTCGTCGGGTCCAAAACATCGACTCCAGAAACAGTCCGATTCTATCCAAAATTAATCCGCTGGTTTAAGTTGTAATTTCGTAAAATGCAAGTGTAATCGGAAAATCGTCCGCTTAAATCCGACATTCATTCGGTCAAAAACATTGACTCCAGAAGCAGTTCGATTCTATCCAAAATGTATCCGCAGGTTTAAGTTGTAATTTGGTGAAATTCAAGTGAAAACGGAAAATACTACTGCATAGTAGGGCGTATCGAAAAAATTTAATATTTTGCTTTCGTTTTTGGGTAGGAAATCAGAAAAAACCACAAAAGCGATAATGAAACTTCGAAAACAAACAAAAATAATGATAATTTCGATAAAGACGAGAATAGTAACACGGAAAATGATGAGGAAACTAATGAGCTTTTGAACAAGGATGAGGATAATTATATGGTTCCGATAGAAAATGAATCTGTTCATGAAAGTGAATCTACTGCTCTCTTGGAAATAAGTTGATGGGAATGATGATGGATTTGATGACGATGTGGAAGAAGGAGCAGTTGAACGGAATGTTGATAGAATTGACGATGATGTGGAAAAAAGGAGTTTATGGGAATGATGATAGAATTGACGATGATGTGGAAGAAAGATCAGTGAATGGGAATGATAATAATTATTGATTCAAATAGTGTTTGTTTTACTGTTCTCTAAACGGTATTTGTACTTCTGTACTTCTCGTACAACTTTTTAACATCCTGTTTTCGCTCATTTATAATTAAATACTATATAAGTATCGAATTTCATTTTTTCAGTTCAGTTTGCTATACCGGATAAGATTAGGGTGTATTGCGTTCGCGAATAACTAGACAAATATCGGGCAAAGACGGATAAGATCTAAATTATTCGCATTCGTCAGAAAGGACAAATTTCGGGTTTTACCGGATAAGATCCGGAATAATCGCATTCCTAAAAATGGTACTATTTCGGACTTAACCAGATTAATCGCATCCGCCAGACCGTACAAAACATGGACATGGCCGAAAACGACCGGGCAAAAATCGGACTAATCGCATCCGCCAGACCATGCAATACACGGTCATGACCGGACACAATCCGGATTCATCACATCCGACAAACCGTACAAAACACGGAGATGACCGGACACAATCCGGATCGATCGCGTCATTCAGACCGTACAAAACACGGACTCGACCGAACACAATCCGGATTTATCGGTCGTTTCTCACAAGCGCTAAAAATTTTCTTGGTGAGTATATAAGGACCGTTTCGACCGATCTACTCAGCGTGCGATATTCTGCGTTAGTGAAGTGCGTTATATGTAGCAGTGTTAAGCTATAGAAATAGGTTTGTGTGCGTCAAATAAATGAAAAATGCATTTATCGTGTGTAAACTGCTTATAGAACCTTGTTATATAACATTTAGGCGGTCCATCAGACCGCATAATGAACGGACATGATCGGATACAATCCGGATTGATCGAATCTGTCAGACCGTACAACTTTCAGATTCTACCGGACAATATACAGATTTATTATTTTTTTCGTTCTACTTTATCCGGAAAATTTTAAAATACACCGGGATAGAATCCGGATGACGTCCCGGACACAATCCGGATTGATAGCATCCGTCAGACCGTACAAAATACGGACTAAACCGGATCTAACCCGGACTGATCGTATCCATAAGACCGTACAACTTTCGGATTCTACCGGATGATATTCGGATTAATTTCCGTGCTCCTCCTGGTCGAAGCTTCGACCGGACGAATTTCGGACACGACCGAATAGAATCCGGAGGACAAAACCCGGATCACGTCCCGAACAATTTCGGACAAATTTCCGAATCCGGAATTTGTCCGAAATTCGTCCGGAATTTTTAGCAGGGTAGGGTTCGTCGAATCCCCAGCGAGTGCGATTTTTCAACGGGTTTAAGCGTGCGATTATATGTGTAGGGGACCGTGCGTGAAATTGGGTTATTTAAAATATAAACTAAGTCCCGAAATGATACAAAAAAC
Organism: Andricus curvator; assembly: GCA_932195095.1. Lineage (NCBI taxonomy): Eukaryota > Metazoa > Arthropoda > Insecta > Hymenoptera > Cynipidae > Andricus > Andricus curvator. The sequence goes on along the minus strand of CAKNYM010004752.1, from coordinate 7,866 downwards.
TTTTTTTTTTGTCACATATCAAATACACATTACACCTTTTAACCTCCCAGTAAGAGAGCCCAAAAAACCCTTCATCTCCTCTTAGGTTCTATATAAAACCCCCTTACAAACCTTATAAGATCCTTGTAAAACCCCAGTACACCCCGAATCAGATCCATTTAGAAAAATTTCAGATATACATTACACGCATATAGGAACCTCATAGAAACCTTTTAAACTCCCAGTAAGCGAGGACAAAAAACCCTTTGTTTACTTTTAAGTCCCTATAGGATCGCCAACGGCGATACCACTCTGGAAACACCAGTTCTCGTAAGATCACTGAAGTTAAGCATTGTTGGGCGCGGTTGGTACTTGGATGGGTGACCGTCCAGGAATACTGCGTTGCTGTTGGCCCGTCGTGGGTGTGGTGGGCCCACATTGGTAGTAAATATCCACCTAGAAACACTACCCGAATCGGGTAGTGAGGCAATGAACTTTAGAGTTCAAACTGCTAATCAATTTTTTTTTATAGGATCCACTTACAAACATCATGAGATCCACAGTATATGCTCTTTGAAGCATGGAACTAAAAGGGACTTTTAGCAGGGATACTTTCAATTATAACTTTTTTATTTTTGAGAGTTCGGGTTGGAAAATTGTAACAACCGGGAAAAATGTTTAAAAATAGGTAAAAATCCGGAAATGATCGGGAATTTTTTTCGTCTTGATTGGCCATCTTGATTTTCTTTGTTATTCATCTTGTGTGACATGCTTTTCTTGCCCGAGGAGTTATGAAATTTAACGGTTTCTGGAAAACCTAGTAACAGGAGTATAAATAAAAAGAAGGGTCTGGCGTTAAGAGTGGTGAAAAATTTGGACTCAACGAAAATGCTGGCCATTAACGGTTTATCTTTTATACTTTGATTATACACAGCGTCTGTATTGTATTGTTTGAAATGGAATTTAATTGTGAAACTAGATTAAAACGCTAGAAAATGAGCATCAGGATTACGTGACATAAGTGCAAAAATTGCAGAATTGCAGAGGTCACCAAGCAAAAGTAATTTCTTATTTAAGTAGTAATTTATAATAACTATTTACTTTTCCAGCACACAATAATTATTTTCTTTTAACTTGTAGAAGGAAAAAAAAGTTGTCTACCATGTAAAGCTGAAGAGGATGAAGAAGATGAATACGAAAACGATCGTTATTTCCAGTTCAAAAATGAGGATGCTTCCCAATCCGAACCTCCCACTAGAAACGAAGATCCTGAATCATTAAACCATCTAGAAATGAATCTAGTTTCAAGTGCAAGTGATACGGACGTTGAAGAAAATGGACATGATAGTGATATCCGAAGGATGATTGACAGTGTCTCGGATGATGATTTCGAACTATAGTTTGCACAAATTTTCGATGTGTCGTTTCTAGTGTCGTATTCGAATCAACTGTGTTATTTTATTTCCGCTTAGCCTTTTTAAAAGAAATTTTATATGAAAAATAAACAAATAATTTATAACTAGAGTTTTTAAATGCTATTTTGTTTAGAAAGCAAAAACCGCTGTGTAGTAAAATAAAAATAACGAGGGTGCAATATTTCACGGAGCAAAAGTTCAAAGTTCAAAATATTTTTTCTAACCATTTGAAACTCCGATTGACTTCGTTTCTCGCCTCGAAATTTTGTTATTGTCCAAGTTAATTTTTAAGCTAAAAAATCGAGAAAAAAATTACTTATTTTGGACAAAAATAATTATTAACTTTTTTCTCCGACATTTTGTGTGATAAAATATGTTGATATGGCAGTACACTTAGCTCGCGGGAATTATTACAAAAGTTTATGTAATTTCTTTTAATAATCATATCATCTTCAATCTTTTCACTGTAAAATGTATTGATTATCTGTTCAAATTCATAATTTTCTATCCGTCACCGTATTCTTTTCTATCCGCGTACTACACTTCGATTTTATATCGTCGCCTATCACGGATTGAAAAGGTATCCGTGCCAATCATTACTTATCCTTCTTCAATTCTTTCTTTAAAAAACTTATTGACTGTCCTTTATAATTCGTGATTTTCTATCAAATACGAATTAGCAATATAGTTTTCACTGCAGATACATACGGATAGAACTTTTGTTATTGAAACTGATACGAGAGGATAGAATATTATTATAGTTCAATACAGATTCAAAAGGATAGACGCGGAGAGAGTATTACTAGTTGAGAACTGATTGATACGTATAGATATGGTTTAAGTCCGCTAATTCCTATCCGTTTGAAGCCGTTCACTTCCAGCAGGGGACGCATTATACTCCTACGAAGAAGGGCAACTTGTCCAACCCAGAGAATTACAGGCCAATCACTTGTTTGAACACACTGTATAAGATCTTTACAGCTGTCCTAAACAACAGGATTGTTCGAAGAATCAAGCCTGTGTGGCGAGAGATGTACGAACAGCGTGGCTCGAAAAAAGGTGTATCAGGCTGTGGAGAGAACCTGCTAATTGACAGGTGCGTCTGTAAAGACGCTGCAGCCCATCAGCGCGTCCTGACAATGGCCAAGGGCTCTATTCTCGAGTTCGTTCGAAACTTTCCGTATACGTATAGTTTCGAATGGTAACTTACGTATACGAGAAGGAAGTCGTATTCTCGAGCACTCTTCGAATTTGCGATTCGAGTTATTCGTATACGAATGTACTGGACAGCGTTGCCACGTTTAACTCACATCAAAATTCTAGTGCTTTACTAGTGACAAACAATTTGAGCCAATGAAATAATTTGTAAAGTCGTGTGTGAAATTCGCCAAACATGTGGATGATTTAAAAATTGAATGCTTTTGCTGTTGGCACGTGGTGGCGGGTGAACTTATATTGAAGGTATGTTTATTTCTATTTTCAGCTCTAGTTTTAGAATGTCAATAAATATTTGCGCAATAGATATAATGCGAAAATATCGTATTGACTCATATTTCTGTGCAATATTATATTAGTGAAGAAAAATATGGCGAAAAGTGCAATTGAGATTAGGTAGCCAAATAAAATTTTAGATTTTTTTCTGTATTTTTTTTAGGTTAATTAATTTGAATTGGAAAGAAATATAAACAAAAATTATGACAAGACAATTTATTGATAATGTATAGAATAATTAGTACTTTCAGAGTTTCAACAGACAAGTGGAAATTTGATTTATGCTATGTCATAAAAGTAGGATCACATAAAATTATGATTGTATTATTATAAATTAGGTAGTGCAAACGTTTCTGGCAAATTTTGCCTAATTAGAACTTTCTTTTCCAAATTATCATAGGATTTATAATGAAATGTACCTACAATTTATAATTATTTATTTTTTAACCTCAAACCGAAACAAATTTTCAAATAATTTCAATACAAATTAGTATATGTGTCTGAGGTAAAATATTCCCAAGTGTCGCAACTTTCAAACAAATTAAACAATACATAATCCACTTACTGTATTAAATTTGTAAAAAACTTTTGTTTTTATCACTTTCGATCCTGTCACTTTTTATACCGCGCGCCTCACAAATCATACAATTTAATCACTGCGCATGATCAAACTCTTAATTCGTATACGAACATAAGTTTCGAGTGGCATATACCCACTCGTTGCATTTCGTACGAAACGTTCCACATACGAACCGCCAGTGAGTGTTCGAGAATAGGGTTCATTGAAAGTCATTCGAAAGTCGCAAGATTCGTATACGAAAAAAACTCGAGAATAGAGCCTCTAGATTGACAGCGAAAAGCTTTCGATCCTCTCAGGGCGCAGTCCTATGGAGGTAGATTAGTAGAATAGTGGAACAGTTTTGACCAATGAAGTGACTGCGAGAGCTTGTGTAGGCACCTAATTGGTAAAAACTGTTCCACTATTCTACTAATCTACCTCCATGGTACTGCGCCGACTTATCATCTGTTTGTTGGACAGCTTGAAGGGGCATCCACACATAGTCAGTTGCATAGAGAGATTGATGCTCCTTTGGAAAACTAGATTTACTATCTCATCTGGAAATTATCGTGTGACGGCGAACAACGTCACCTTCCAGAGGGGCGTCTTTCAGGGCGATACCTTGAGCTCTTTGCTTTTTTGCATCACACTTCTGCCTCTATCTCTCACACTACGAAATGCTTCTGGATACCTCTGTGGCGACAATAATTATCGCGAGCATAAGGTCACTCATGTATTTTATATGGATGACCTGAAGTGGTATGCCTCTGGTAAGAGCAAACTTCGAACTGCTATAAATATCTTCGAAAAGTACACAGGAGAGATTGGGTGAAATTTGGATTGGACAAGTGTTTCAAAATTAATCTGAAGAAAGGAAAGATTACTGGCGTTATTAGGCATCTTAACACCGGAGAGACCTACACATACTTGGGCGTGCCTCGAAGCCGCATTCAGGACGTAACATCAGTGAAGTAGTCTCTCCGAAGCAGCTAAACATCTTCTTCGGCAGATTTGGTCTTCCAATCTGTCGGCGTTGAACAAGGTATCTGCGACTAACATGCTTGTCATCCCGGTTCCGCTCTACTAGTTTGGGGTTGTTCAATGGTCGAAGAACGAGCTTACGGCCCTTGATATTACCACACGTAAGAGCACGCATATGGATAAAAGCTTGCACATCAATTCGTCCGTTCCGCGATCATACATCTCACGCCGTCAAAGCGGACTTCTAAATCTCCATTGTCATCGTAACCGAATTGTTCTAAGTACAGCTTACATCGTTGCAAATGGCAGAGATCCTCTCCAAAAAATTGTCAGAAACCACGAGATGATCGGCAAAGGAGCGTTCCTTTACAAAGCCGCGGAGCAAGTGGCCGAGACCCTTGGCCTGAATTTTAACATCAAAAGTGAGGCAAGTGCATTACTCCATCTAGATGTTTCGCTTCTAAAAGCCGAAGTAAAGAAAGCAGAGATTGAAAAATTTCACCAACAGCTACTCAACAAGAAAATTCACGGAAATTTTCACAGAAATGTAGAAAAAGAAGTCCTTGGCGAAGGAGCAAACTTTTTCTTTCCTCAGATCATCAGGGCTTAATTCAGGTACAGCAAAAAAAATGTATTAAATTGATTTTTTTCTGCACTTTATTGATAAAAACATAATAAAATTTTAAAAAGAATATTAAGACATTGAAATTTCAACTTTTTAAAATAAATCTAAATAAAAAATATAATAAATTCCGAAAATATAATAAAGTCTTTGAAGTACGTCTTAAAATATACTTATCATCATACACGCCTGTGTTAACACAACAACAACACGTGAATGTAAACATTGATGGAGTCTCTTACCTAATGTAAACATATCTAGAACAAGGATCACATTTTTTTGTACACCGAAGCATTACGAAAATTTAAAAGATCATATTATAAACGGTATATCCCTAAAAGAAAAAGAACACTTGGTGTGTCATTTGATTAAAGTGATTTCAAATGAAAAAGCGACAAACATTGCAGAAAATAAATCAAATAAAAATACTGTAATCGCTTTATCTCAGAAGCATGGAAATCCTTTGAAAATTTCTTTGACTGAACAGCAATCAGAAAGCAAAAAAAGAAGCGTGTTTCTACTGAAGATGTTTTAAAAATTGGAGCAAGTTATGGGCTTTCAACGAATAAAGTACATGGAATTACAGCAGCTCTTTGCGTCGCTACTAATGACAGAAAATTATTTCAACCAGATCTAAAACAAAAATTATAAACTTTGAATCATTCTCTTGATTTGTAATTCAGTATGAAAGAGTGTAATGTGATTAACACTAAAAATAACGATACTGCAACTACTGCAGATACTTTAGTGTTTTGCAATTATGTAAAAAGATTATTTCAATTTGTTGAAGAAAAAAAGGAAGTTGATGAAATGCATTTGAAATTCGGAATAGATAGTGGTGGAAATTTTTTGAAAGTTTCCCTTTCGATGCAATCTTTGGATGAATCAGAACTTGCAAATGTAGAAGGTCGATAGAAGTATACCGAAGGCGTTGTCGCAAAAAAGTATAAGGATTCTGGCGTCAAGAAATTACTACTGCTTGGGATAGTGACATATACACAAGAGAAATATGAAAACGTTCTATTGATGTGGTTACTCTTCAAATTGAAGGATTTAAAAGGGACAATAGCAACTGATTTAAAACTTGCCAACCTATTACCGGGCATCATGTCACACGCAAGCAGTTTTCCTTGCACATGGTGTACTGCATCACAAGATGAATTAAACGCGTGTGGTCAATACAGAACAGTTGAAAGTTGTAAGGAAAATTTTTTTCGTGGCAAAACAGTGGAAGTAAAACATCATCTGCGAATAAGTATATAAAAATTGTACAAATACTCCTATAATTTTCTCAGAAAACGCTAATACAGAAATAATAGAAATAATTCCACCACCAGAACTACATCTGATGCTCAGGGTTGTGAACAAAATGTATAAACACATGCTGCCGGAATTCGAAGATGAGAGTCTCCAATGGGCTAGGATGTGTAATGTTACTCGCGAGTTTGTACATGGGAGTCCAGCGTTCGCAGGTAATTCTTGCAAAATGCTGTTAGAAAAAATCGACTTTTTGCATGGAATATGTAGCATTGGTTGTTTAAAATATGTAAGGTGCTTTAAGGCTTTTCAATCCGTCGTTGATTCTTGTTTTTTTTTTAACATTAAACCCAAAATACGTAGATTGTATATCTCAGTTTCAGCGAAGTTACTGTGATTTGGAAATTTCAATTACACCTAAAGTTCACGCGGTTTTTTTCATGTCCCTGATTTTTGTTGGAAAGTTAAAAAAGGCCTTGGATTTTACAGTGAACAAGCCATTGAATCTGTCCATTCGGATTTTAAAACGACCTGGGCTAAATATGAAGTTTCGAGCACACACCCTCAATACCCAGGTAACTTACTAAAATCTGTACAAGAATACAATGCCCGACATGTATTAAAATAAATTATTTTTTGTTTCAGTATTGATATGGACTGATATTATATTTATTTACCATATTTCGTTACATAAAGTGGAAAAATTTAAAATTCATCACATTTTTTTGAAAATTTTTATTTTTAACCCATAAAAAACACTTTTCCCAAAAACGGCTTAGGGGATTTGGCTCAAAATTTTTTTGGGCACTATTTTTGAGCCCCTAAATCGAATCCAAAAAAAAAATTGGATGTGCTATGACCTTGCATTTAAAGTTGGTTTAGGCACACCGTGTACCTAGAACACATACTATCTGGGTGTCCCACCCACGCGGGAACGACGTATATCTACAGACATAATGCGGCCCTGAGAGTGCTTTATTACCATCTTTGTCGCTCTTACGGTGTTGGCCGCGACGCTGCCCTGCTGAACCAATTGTCCAAAACGAGAAGTGCTAAATTTTCTGGAACTACGATTTTCGGACAGCAGTCACCGTTGCACACTCGAGGCCTGACGTCGTTCTCCAAGACGTCGTTCTTCAAGAAACGAACCATATTCGTGACCGAATTCTCGGCTCCAGACGAAAGCAACATCCCTGCCAAGGAGAAGGAAGAGGAGCCATACTAAAAAAAAGTCAGGAATCGTCACAAATGGTCAGAAGTTCTGACGATTCCTGAACATCCTGAACATTCCTGACGAGTCTGACTATTTCTGAAGATATGCTAATTCACATCCTATCAGGTAGCTCATCGGCTAGGACCGCAGGTAGGCCAACCCAAAAGGATTAAAAATTGAGAATAAATTTTTTTTCAATGTTGCATGTACAGATTCAAAAGTTAGAAATTCAGAATCTACGGGTTCCGACGATTTCAGATACCTAAAAATTTTCCTAAAAAATTTAAAATTAGGATAAATATTGTAACAATATACTTTTATTTTAATATGTTTGAAATATAAATTCCAT